>SJYA01015360.1:0-10328 GCA_006410615.1 Neotragus moschatus
GTGCCTCGTGGTGGGAAAAAACACAAAGTTACATGTGTTACTCACAAGGAAACAGAACAAGCTAGAAATGCTTTTATTTGCTTTGAAATAAAGAACTTTTGTCTGATAAGCAGCAGTCATCTGACTTCAAATCATTAACTGGAAACGTCTAAACAAGAAAAGGTTTATGACCCAGACATTGAATATTGTAGAAGACTGTATGTAATTACAGCCACAAGCATTTGCGTAAGAAGTAGCTATTATTGCTGAAGAAAGATAGCAGCAGGAAATCTTCAGGCCAAAAGTCAGGAGAAGAGCAGGGTAAAATTACATTAATGAGATTGTTCACAGAATTACTGATTGGGGGACAGAAAGTATATACAAAACTGTAGCAAAGTCTATGAAAAACAGAGGACACAGATGTTGGGGGTGGGGAGGAACAAGCGGAATGAAAAAGACCAAATTATATGACAAATCAAATTCGACCAGAGCACCGCAGATGTCCTGGATCACGAAGTCGGCCAAAGACGTGGATGGCTGACAATACCTCGGGGATCTCTGTTGCCAGAGTGCCTCTCGCATGGCTGGGTGAAATTCAGGGCAGTCCAGTGATCAGTTTCAGAAAGCCACGCGTGTCACGACCCTGCGTTTACCGAGTATCAGAAACTTCTGGGAACCAGACAAATTCATTGGGTTAAATGTTTTTTCTCAGGGCAGTCGCATTTCAGAGAGGGTTTCATCTCTGACTCAACCCAGAGCTCACCCCTCTCTCTGGGCCATCTCTTCTCCTTATAAGCCAACAGATTTGTCTATTTCTTTTCTCCATGCTGTTAGACATACTATCAAGAGTTGAACTCACAGAAAAACAGATTGTGTGTCTCACCAGAGACACAGGAATCAAGCAGCCCTACTGACAAGACTTGCTTAGCTGTGCCCAGGGGCGCCCTGAGGCTCATTAGCCCTGTGACAAGCGCGACAGCAAACAGACAGTAACTTTATGTGACTTTTCAGTTGCAGGGGGCTTAAACTCTTCCATTTTCTGTGCAGAGACAGTGTCAGCAGTGTGCAGCGGAACAGCCATGACTTCTAAACTGCTGCACAGTTTAGATGAAACGCTTTCCATCTTACTTCACTGGTACTTGTGACCTTCTCCTGTGAAAGTTCAGAGACTATTTTCTGGTGAATAAATTGCTCCTGGTACTATAGATGAGACAATCTGGAGACTCTTACTACTGTTTCCTCACTGGTATTTTATTTTCTCACCCATTCTAATCAATTGCACATTACATCTGTGTTTCCAAGGCTTATCAACTGCTAATTTTCACAGTTTCCATGTTAATTTGGATCCATCATATGATACTGTTTGTTCACAACTTTCATAACTCTTGTGGTCTGATCCAAAATATGTGCATACGCAGACTGACATTTTCCATGGCAAAACAAACTTTTCTGGGATGGGGTAGGATTGCTTCTTCCAAATATTATGAGGGCGGGGTGAGAGCATCTCTGCACAAGTATTGAAGGCACCTTGAACCAGCACAATGAAATGTCTAGAAATTAACCCACTCGCAGAGTGCTCACTTATTTCCCCTCTGAATTATGTGTGTACATGTGTGCATGCGTGCAGGCATATGAGTGTGCTTTAACTGGTTCATCATTCACACCCAAGAAATGTAGAGCAGGAGAAAAACTCAGAATAGCTTTGCTCCTTATTCATCGCCATGCTAAAGCAACACAAGCAAACTTCAAATACTTGCGCGAAAACAAAGGTCCAAATCTGAGATGAGATGAGACTTGGGAGTTCTCTACGAACTGAGTCCCTGGGCTTTCCTTGTCATCAATAGCAACGCAGAAATGGTGACCCTTCTATCAAAACTTCTGCCCAGAAAATTGTGAGATTAAACTTATCCTCACTTTCTGTGTTTATCCCACCCTTAAATGCTTTATCTAATCCTTTCGCCCTCTTCTTAAGAAAAAAATAAACTTTTTATTACTATGAAGAAGCTGTGTAAAAGTCAGAAAGTTGTATCTGCCTCCAGGAAAGGAAAAAATAAGGCCCTTCAGTAAAGGAAAAAATTATTAAAAACAGCAACAGAGAGATGAGAACAATTGAGATTATTTAGGCTGGCTACATTGATTGCAGGGTGATAAAACTGCACTCCACTTTTGAGGGAGGAAAGTAACCCAGCTGTAACCTAAATCAGAATGCAATAGCCAGAGCAAATCATAATTCTTTCTTTGGCATTAGAGGAACTGGGATTGAGGAGAAAATAGATCCTTGTATCTTCTATATGAATCAGCTCAGTTCAGTAGCTCAGTCGTGTCCGATTCTTTGCAACCCCATGGACTGCAGCACGCCAGGCTTCCCTGACCATCACCAACCCCCGGAGCTTGTTCAAACTCATGTCCATCGAGTTGGTGATGCCATCCAACCACTTCATCCTCTGTCATCCCATTCTCCTCCTGCCTTCAATCTTTCCCAGCATCAGGGTCTTTTCCAAGGAGTCAGCTCTTTGCATCAGGTTTCCAAAGTATTGGAGTTTCAGCATCAATCCTTCCAAAGAAATCCCAGGGCCTATCTCCTTTAGAATGGACTGGTTGGATCTTGTTTCTGTCCAAGAGACTCTCAAGAGTCTTCTCCAACACCACAGTTCAAAAGCATCAATTCTTTGGCATTCAGCTTTCTTTATAGTCCAACTCTCACACCCATACACGACTACCTGAAAAACCATAGCTTTGACTACATGGACCTTTGTTCACAAAGCAATGTCTCTGCTTTTTAATATGCTGTCTGCTGCTGCTGCTGCTAAGTCGCCTCAGTCATGTCCGACTCTGTGCGACCCCATAGATGGCAGTTCACCAGGCTCCCCATCCCCAGGATTCTCCAGGCAAGAACACTGGGGTGGGTTGCCATTTCCTTCTCCAATGCATGAAAGTGAAAAGTGAAAGTGAAGTCACTCAGTCGTGTCCGACTCCCAGCNAGACTCTCAAGAGTCTTCTCCAACACCACAGTTCAAAAGCATCAATTCTTTGGCATTCAGCTTTCTTTATAGTCCAACTCTCACACCCATACACGACTACCTGAAAAACCATAGCTTTGACTAGATGGACCTTTGTTCACAAAGCAATGTCTCTGCTTTTTAATATGCTGTCTGCTGCTGCTGCTGCTAAGTTGCCTCAGTCATGTCCGCCTCTGTGCGACCCCATAGATGGCAGTTCACCAGGCTCCCCATCCCCAGGATTCTCCAGGCAAGAACACTGGGGTGGGTTGCCATTTCCTTCTCCAATGCATGAAAGTGAAAAGTGAAAGTGAAGTCACTCAGTCGTGTCCGACTCCCAGCAACTCCATGGACTGCAGCCTCCAGGCTCCTCCATCCATGGGATCTTCCAGGCAAGAGTACTGGAGTGGGGTGCCATTGCCTTCTCCTAATATGCTGTCTAGGTTGGTCATAACTTTCCCTACAAGAAGCAAGCATCTTTCAATTTCATGGCTGCAGTCACCACCTGCAGTGATTTTGGAGCCCAAAAAATAAAGTCTGACACTGTTTCCATTGTTTCCCCATCTGTTTACCATGAAGTGATGGGACCGGATGCCATGATCTTCGTTTTCTGAATGTTGAGCTTTAAGCCAACTTTTTCCCTCTCTTCTTTCACTCTCATCAAGAAGCTTTTTAGTTCTTCTTCACTTTCTGCCGTAAGTGTGGCGTCATCTGCATATCTGAGGTTACTGATACTTCTCCCGGCAATCTTGATTCCAGCTTGTGCTTCTTCCAGTCCAGCGTTTCTCATGATGTACTCTGCATATAAGTTAAATAAGCAGGGTGACAACCAAATGAAACCTTATACATGTAGCTAAATAGGTAACCATAGGACAGTACTACCAATCTAATGGGGAAAGCTAACAAAATGTACTTGTTAACACCCCAAGTTCTAAATCAGTGGAGAAGTCAAGCTCTGCTGAAACTAGTTAGGAAAGCGTCACAGGTGATGACTTTAACAAGTTGGTGCAGTTGGGCTGATCTGAGGGGAGAGAGAATAAGTAGCAGCATTTTCAGCCAAAGCAGTAGCAGGGACGCATGCGGATGCGATTCAGTCACACAGGTGTGCCTGCACACATGGACCGTGGGGCCATCGCTCCTCTGCCCCGGTTTTCAAGAGGAGAGCAAAGATTGCTCTCATCGACATCGTTCTCTCCTGCTGAAGAGGCCACGTGGCTGCAGGAAGCTGAGTTCACTGAATGGAGGTCAGCCGCATCCCCTCTGCCTCCCCAGCTCCAGGCCCACTGGTCCAGCCAGGAGCCTGGCTGACACCCGGGGAGGCCGGGCCGGGTGACAGGGCAGCAGCCGCTCATTTGCAGGGGCAGTGCCCCCTCGCCTCCCCTCCCTGCCAGGCTGGGGAGCAGCTGAAGGGCTGGCTTACTGACAGGGCTGGAGGAGCCCTGTCCCCACTCCTTTCAGCCACCAGGGGAGGGACCCTTGATGGACAGTCTTGAGGACAATGGAAACAAAAGTACAGAAAACAAACGTGAAAGCTCTGAGTTTGGGCCGGTATTAGGCTGTAGCCCATCACGCAAATAGCTGGCTTGAGTGACTACGTTCGTAGGATCCAGACCTCTGTGTTTACCAAGAAGCAAAAGTGAGGCCAGAGAAGTTCAGTGACTTTTCTGAGGTCACACAGCAGGGAGACTTGTGCTCAGCTTGGCAGTCTCCCCATCCTCTGTGTCTGGCGTGGCCAGGATCTAAAAAGGAAAGTGAGTGCTGTGTGGGCATGTGGCTCTATCTGTATATCCGTACATCTGTATATCAGTGGACTTGTATCTCTCTGTATCTCTCAGTCTGTCTGTCTGTCTGTCTGCCATCTGTAGGTCTGAGGAGAGACAATCTGCAGTGGCAGTCACTACCCTGCAGGTCAGTCCACACTCACGCAACGTGTTTCTGAGCCTGTCCCCCTGGCACACTCCCCCCGGGGCTGTGAACCTGATCACTAGCCCCCCCAGAAATAACCGTCAGGCCCCCGCTTTACTGTCTAGCTGAGCACTCAGTTAAGGGGAACCTGCTCAGCCTGGTGTGACGTCTGCAGTTATCCCGTGTGGACAACACAGCGCGAGCGGGCGGCAGCCCCTGGTGCTTCTGCCCTCCCATCTGTGCCTGCCTGGCTGCAGGGCAGGCTGGCTCCCCTGGGGAGGGTGCGCACGCAGGGGGCTAAGCTTCACTGACGCCCGCCCCCAGGAGGGACGGGCTGAACAACACCCTGCACAGTGTGTGGATAAACCGCCACCGTCTGGGGTTAGTGATGTTGCCGCTGCTGCTGCTAAGTCGCTTCAGTCGTGTCCGACTCTGTGCGACCCCATAGACGACAGCCCCCCAGGCTCCCCTGTCCCTGGAACTCTCCAGGCAAGAACACTGGAGTGGGTTGCCATTTCCTCCTCCAATGCAGGGAAGTGAAAAGCGAAAGGGAAGTCGCTCAGTCGTATCTGACTCTTCGCGACCCCATGGACTGCAGCCCACCAGGCTCCTCCGTCCATGAGATTCTCCAGGCAAGAGTACTGGAGTGGGCTGCCATTGCTTTCTCCAAGTGATGTTGCTACATCCTTATTTTATGAGACAAAACCCAGGCACAGAAAGATGACATGTGTCTGAGGCCAGAGGCAAGAGTGGGTTACATTAAGGCAAGACTTGAAGCGTGGTGTTCAGGTCTGCGAGTCCACAGAGGCCTGCTGGACCTGCTGTTTGCTCTGAGGTGATGGTCTCCTCTCTTTCTAGAACCACCCCTGCCCGCCCCACACACATAAGGCCAACAGTCACAAGCTCAGCTGCTTTTTAAAACCTCAGATGAGCACACAGGCCAGGCTGCACAAAGCTCACAAGATGGGCAGGCAGAGCGTGGGCGGTTCCTGTTAGTAGCTGTCAAGCCCTTGAGGTGCCAGAGATCCAGCGTTTCCTTCCCTAGGATGGGGGTCCAGCCTGTAAGTCAACTCAGGCTGCGTCACCAACCCCACAACCCTCAGGGCCTAAATGCACACGACACGCTTGTGTCTCATCGTCCCGGAGACTGGACATCTGGGTTCACGGTCACAGCAGGGCTAGCTTCCTGGGAAGCCTCCCGCCTTGGCGTGCAGACACCACCTGCCCGCCAAGCGCTCACGCGGTGCTCCCTCTGAGTGCACCCACCCTGGGGTCTCCTCCCCTTCCTACTGGGATATCAGTCACACTGAATTGAGACCCATCCTTGTGGCCTCTTTTTAACTTAACCACTTCTTTAAAGATGGTATTCCAAAACAGTCACATGCTGAGGGACAGATGGTTGTCAGGATGTCAACGTGTGAATTTGGGGATCACCACTCAGCCCACAGCAGCTGGTGGTGTTTATTGCCCCAGTTTTCTGATGGGACGGCAAGGGCTGTGGAGCCTGTGCCAGGCCTGCAGCGGCGGCGCAGGGAAGCACCCAGGCTCCAGCCCCAGGCTGGGTCCTGCCACGGCCCTGTCCCGCCACTGTTATTAGTGATTGTCCCAGAGCCGGCCATGGCCCGAGCTGCCCTCAGGCTCTCTGTGCCCATGTGTCCTGTGTCTGCTCTGACTTTGAATCCCATCCCCTGCAGTTGTCAAGTGTCTGCAGCCCTGGTCAGACTCTTGCACTTGACTCTGAGCATCTGTACAAAGGCACGGCACGGCCCAGGGTCCTGGTGAGCCCTTCCACCACATAGGAGCCAGGCTGGAGTCTACCCTGTGGCCCCAACATCTCATGTCCTCCTCCTTTTCCTCCTGCTCCTTGCTCCTCTCACCTGGCTCTTTTAAGCATTTGTGAATGTGTATGCCCACAGACACAACACATGCATGCATGTGCACACACACACACACACACACAACCCATCTTGTCGCTTAGTCACCATGAAAAACATCAGGGCTTTGCAGATAATAAACTCAGTATGTCAGTTTAGACTACCATGTATGTGTTGGCCTGCTGTGAAGACATTCTGTGTGTGTTCCCTTCCAAAAGTTGCTCCCAAAAATCAGCGTTATTCACGTGGTTTTATATGACGGATTGGATCAATGTCAAAAGTTCCCATGTTGTCAATGGTTTCCGGGGAAACAGNATAATAAACTCAGTATGTCAGTTTAGACTACCATGTATGTGTTGGCCTGCTGTGAAGACATTCTGTGTGTGTTCCCTTCCAAAAGTTACTCCCAAAAATCAGCGTTATTCACATGGTTTTATATGACGGATTGGATCAATGTCAAAAGTTCCCATGTTGTCAATGGTTTCCGGGGAAACAGGGCTCCCTGGTTAACCAGGGAGGTAATGGGCTGGGCGGCAGGCTTTCCTAGTAAGAGGACCGGGCTCTGCTCTAAGGCCTAGCAGCCTCTGTGCTCTGCATGAATGGGTTTGATCAGCCTGTGTGGGGCTTCTTCACTTGTTTGAGTAAGCTACTTAATCAGTCAGGAGTCTTTTTCTTTTTTAACTGTGCCTTAAAAAAAAAAAAAAGCTACAACAGCATTTAACATGATTGCAACAATTTTTAAGTGTCCGGGTCAGTGACATGAAGTATTTTTGTGTTGTTGTGAAACAGATCTCCAGCACTTCACCATCATGCGAGTCCGAAACTTCACACCAATTCAACATCAGCTCCCTCTACCCCTCCCCCAGCTCCTGGCACCCACCATTCTGCTTTCTAGCTCTGTGAATTTGACCACTAAGAATGCCATGGGCTTTCCAAGTTGTGCTAGTGGTAAAGAAGCCACCTGTCAATGCAAAAGATGTAAGAAACAAGGATTCAATCCCTGGGTCCGGAAGATTGCCCTGGAGGAGGACGTAACAACCCGCTTCAGTTTCCTTGCCTGGAGAATCCCATGGACAGAGGAACCTGGCAGGCTGTGGTCCATAGGGTCACAGAGTTGAACGTGACTGAAGCAACTTAGCACGCATGTGAGAGAATGCCATAATAGCAGAGCCACACACTATTTGTCTGTGACTGCCTTATTTTCTTTTAGCAAAATGTCCTCAAGCTTCATCCAGTTTGGACCATGAGACAGCGTTCCTTACCTTTTTAAGGCTGAATAGCACTCCATTATATGTATATCCCATGATTTGTTTGTCCACTCATCTGTCAGGAGGCATGGGGTTGCTTGGCTACTGTGAGTCCTGCCTCAGTGAACCTTGGGGTGCACGTTTCTCTTTGAGACCCTGCTGTCAGTTCTTTTGGATGTCATCCAAGAGGAGCACTGTTGGTGACTCAGTATGCTTTTGCCTGTAGACAAAGCAACTCAAATTGGTTTAATTCACAAGGAAATGTATAAGATCCTGCAAGACTAGAGGCTGAGCAGTCTTTTAACTTACACTCAGTCGCATAACAGGTCTGAACCAATCATTGTGGCCCAGAGAGTACCGTGCACCCATTGGCTGCAGCTGGGAGGCACAGACCAATGGCCGGCAAGGAGGGCGGAGTCCCCAGGTTTGATTGAACCATCAGGGGCCATGTCCCGGGCAACCTGGATCCTGAGAGAATCCATCCTGAAGCTGGCTTCTAGCATGGAGTTGCTGCTGCTGCTGCTGTTGCTGCTGCTGCTGCTGCTAAGTCGCTTCAGTCGTGTCCAACTCTGTGCAACCCCATAGATGGCAGCCCACCAGGCTCCCCCATCCCTGGGATTCTCCAGTCAAGAACACTGGAGTGGGTTGCCATTTCCTTCTCCAGTGCATGAAACTGAAAAGTGAAAGTGAAGTCACTGAGTCATGTCCAACTCTCAGCAACCCCATGGACTGCAGCCCACCAGGCTCCTCCGCCCATGGGAGTTTCCAGGCAAGAGTACTGGAGTGGGGTGCCATTGCCTTCTCCAAGCATGGGGTTAGGAGCACAAAATAGAACTCATGACCTTGGGCCACTTATCTACTTCTGCATTTTTCTATTTTGATATCAAAGATGGTTTTAAGAATTACACACGTGAGTACCTGTAAAGCATTTAGAACAATAGCCAACTCTCTGCAAATTTTAACTATTATGAAAGTGACCAGCATTTCGATGCAAGAGATTGTGCCTTAAAATCTTGATTTTTGCTTTTTCAAAAAAAATTACAGGTGGAAACACTAGTGTTCATCGTGAAAGAAACTGTGGGATGCAGCAGGAGCTGTCTGCTTTAGAGGAATATAGACTGTCCTCCCCACACTGCCCCCACACATGGCCTCACTTCCAGCTCTCACAGACGTCCCTTGGCCCTTGTAAACATGTCAGTTTGGGTCAGCCTGGAGAGATAAAACAATTTAAGTAAACCAGAAAGAAAAACACCAATACAGTATACTAACGCATATATATGGAATTTAGAAAGATGTAACGATAACCTGTATGTGAGACAGCAAAAGAGACACAGATGTATAGAACAGTCTTTTGGACTCTGTGGGAGAGGGAGAGGGTGGGAGGATTTGGGAGTGTGGCATTGTAACATGTATGATATCATAAGGGAAACNAAACCAGAAAGAAAAACACCAATACAGTATACTAACGCATATATATGGAATTTAGAAAGATGTAACGATAACCTGTATGTGAGACAGCAAAAGAGACACAGATGTATAGAACAGTCTTTTGGACTCTGTGGGAGAGGGAGAGGGTGGGATGATTTGGGAGAGTGGCATTGAAACATGTATAATATCATATATGAAACGAATCACCAGTCTAGGTCTGATGCAGGATACAGGATGCTTGGGGCTGGTGCACTGGGATGACCCAGAGGGATGGGATGGGGAGGGAGGTGGGAGGGGGGTTCAGGATGGGAAACACGTGTACACTCGCAGTGGATTCATGCTGATGTGTGGCAAAATCAATACAGTATTTTAAAGTAAAAAAAAAAAAAAACTTAAGCCCTCAGGTTTAAAAATTGGAAAAATGTAAAGACCCTGTTGTCACATGAGCCCTAATTACAGGTGTAGTTTTCGTCTTCATATGCTCACACAGATGATGCAGAGCCCTTTCTGTCTTTCTCCTTTGTCTTAGCTATTAAATGACTATACATACCGTCTTTGAAGAGACTTCGTTTTTAAGGTGCTACTTTTTATTTTGAAATAATTGTAAAGGTTACTTTCCATTTACAGTTATTACAGAATACTGACCATATTCCCTTGCTACGCGTCTTTGAAGCCCTTTTATGCCCGACAGCTTGTGCCTCTTGCTTCCCCGCCCCGTCTCGCCCTTTGTCCCCGCTGCGGCGACTGCTGATTTGCTCTCTGTATCTGTCAGTCTGCTTCTTTTATGCCATCTTCACTAGTTTGTTGTATTTTCTGGATTCCACACATAAGTGATATCATTCAGTATTCATTTGTTTCTGCCTGACTTATTTCACTTAGCATAATACCCTCCACAG
>SJYA01015361.1:0-11107 GCA_006410615.1 Neotragus moschatus
TCTTTTCCAATGAGTCAACCCTTCGCATGAGGTGGCCAAAGTACTGGAGTTTCAGTTTTAGCATCATTCAGCGTACAAAAAATAGGAAACCAACAAGGCCCTACTGTATAGCGCAGAGAGCTATATTCAATATCTTACAAATAACTTATATAATGGAAAATAATCTGAAGAAGAATATACATATATTTATATATCACTCTGTTATACACTTGAAACTAACACAACATTGTAAATCAACAATACTTCAATCAAAAACAGAATGGCCCCTTGAATTTGAGGAGGACTTTCCGGTGAAGAAGATAGTCGCTGTTACTCTCTGTCCTGAAAAGAGTCCTGTGCGTTTAAGTAGCAGAAACAGTGGGGGATGATTTTGAGTTTAGATGTTGCTAATGGCATCACAGTAAGAAAGTAATAGAGATTTTAACACTTATCAGTGGGATGTGGGCCAGTGGGTGAGGAGCAAGAACTGGAGAGGAAGAGGATTTTATATTGTGTCTTAATAGACACTGGAGTTCAATCTAACTGCAACTTTCCTTTTTTGTCTATTCTGTTTGTTTAGAAGAATAATGAGCACAGCGCTGTGCACACAGAGGATGCTAATAAAATGTTGATTTCCTCCTCATGTCCCTGTCTATATCCCCAAGAAAATAATATTTAAATGAAGCAAAAAAACTGTGATACCAAATCATGGTAAAGGAGGGAATATGTTGAACTCTTGACCAGAATGCTTAGGGAATAGAAAGTCTGGATTCGTGTTTCCTGGCAACTGAGGGTTAATCTGACTCTGTTTAAGCCTTTGAGTTGATGATGGCGAATCAGGCTGGGAAGGTAGTATGGAGTAGTGATTTTGGCTGTAAGCCTTGCCAGCTGGGTTCAAGTCCTGACTGCCAGTTGCTCGCTGTGTGGGGCATGTGACTTTTATCTCTCCAAGCCTCAATGTCTTATCTGTTAAATGGATATAATAAGAATTTGTTCCAGGAATCTATTATTACATAGCAAATCATCCCAGCACAATGATTTAAAGAAATGGCTACATTTATCTTGCTCACAAATCTATGATTGGGGCAGGTTCAGTGGGGATAGTTTTCTTTGCTCCATTCGGCATCAGCTAAGGTGGCTTGAAGCTGGAAACACCTGGAGGTTCACTCACTGTCACTCACATATGCGGTAGTTGGTGCTGGTAGTCATCTAGGGGCCTAGCTGGGCTACATGCAGCCTCTCATGGGACCTGGGCTTCCTCATCGCATGATAGCTGAATGCAAGGGTGAGCATCCTAAGGTAAGGGCATGGGGAGAGGGGGAGGAGGGGAAGGGAGAGGGAAGGGGAGGAGAGGGCCAGGCATGTGCTGCCTTTAAGGACCTAGCCTCAGAATTCACTCTGCGCCTCTTCTGCTACATTCTGTCCATTAGATATGCGTCTAGACATCTGGCCCATATAAAAGGGAGGGAAATTAGAGTCTACTTTTTGATGGGAGGAGTGGAAAACCATCTGTAGCACTGCTGAAAACCACCACATAGTTCCTACGTCAGAGCTGTAGTGAGAACTGGATGTGATCTTGCAGGAAAGCCAGGCACCGTGCCTGGCGCAAAGGTGTAACGGCAACATCCTTGTGAAGCACGTCACATTTCCAGTCTGCAGTAGAAGCAGTGGAGGCTCCGAGAGGTGAGATGACTTGCTCAGATTCCCAGTGGCAATCTGTGCCACAGCAGAGACTTGAACTGTTCCTCACAGGACTCTGTGTGGCTCCTCCAGAGGCTAGCAAGTGGCCCTGACGTCGCTCAGCATCGTCTACACGTGGGGCCAGGTGTTAGCCAGAACAGATCTGGGAATTGGGTGATCTACCCTCTGCAGCCTGAGCTCATCCTGCCTTCTTTCCCAGATTGTTGGTCCCTCTTTCCTTTGGAAAAGGGATTTGGGACTTGATTAGGTGGGCACTGGAATATTTTGCTCTTTACCCTCTGCATCCTGCTGTGGGAATGACACTGAGACCATCAGTTTCTTCTTTCTTGGGTTGTTGTCCAGGAGGCCATGGATAAAGGTGCCAGACAGGCCTTCAGTCATGCTTCCCCACTGTGTCCAGTCCCCACTGGACCTTGGGAGGGATCTAGCATCTGCTGGCTTGTCCTGGAAGCCTCTGTTCTCCACTTCAGCCGATAACTACTTGGGCTGGTTTGTAGCTTTAAAGCACTTCCATCCTACCCGATTTGTTGTGCTGCATTGACTTAGAGGGGAAGGTGTGGATCCCTTTGTCTGTTTACAGGGATTATAAAATATGAGCTGTATCTGTAGCCTGAAATTATTTGTGTGTCAATAAAGTACAGTTAAAGAAAAAACATCTGACAAATGTGTTTTAATTTTGCGATGAAAACCCCATCAGCTGTCAATTTCAAATGTAATCCTTCTCGGAATGAAAAGTATCTTTTGCAGACAAAAACCTGAGGAAGAAGGAAATGGAATTGGACTGCTACCTCCAGGCTTTTTAATTTGGATTTTTTCCCTTTGTTCTCCTCTATACACTTGGTTATTTTTCTTTCCCAGTAGTAATTTGCTTGTTTTAAACTTGAAATGTACTGCATTGAGAGCCATTTTTGCTCTACTTTATTATTCTGCTTTAAAAAGAATTTATAACCTAGGGTTTTTGAAGTAAGACCTCACTTACGAAAGGGTGAAACTCACGGAGACTGTTGAATCAGGAATTTCTCTTTCCATTTGGACTGTGAACCCTGAGCATTTTTGGAGGCAGTGAAATTGAAGATTTGCTTTACCCAGGGGTGGGTGGTGGGAGGTTGAAAGACACATCCTGGGTCTCTTCTGGAAGTTNCCACTATGGAGAACAGTGTGGAGATTCCTTAAAAAACTGGAAATAGAACTACCTTATGACCCAGCAATCTCACTGCTGGGCATACACACTGAGGAATTGAAAGAGACACGTGTACTCCAGTATTCATCGCTGCACTGTTTATAATAGCCGGGACATGGAATCAACCTAGATGTCCATCAGCAGATGAAGGGATAAGAAAACTGTGGTACATATACACAATGTAGTATTACTCAGCCATTAAAAAGAATATATTTGAATCAGTTCTAATGAGGTGGATGAAACTGAAGCCGATTATACAGAGTGAAGTATGCCAGAAAGAAAAACACCAATACAGTATNAAAGAGACACGTGTACTCCAGTATTCATCGCTGCACTGTTTATAATAGCCGGGACATGGAATCAACCTAGATGTCCATCAGCAGATGAAGGGATAAGAAAACTGTGGTACATATACACAATGTAGTATTACTCAGCCATTAAAAAGAATATATTTGAATCAGTTCTAATGAGGTGGATGAAACTGAAGCCGATTATACAGAGTGAAGTATGCCAGAAAGAAAAACACCAATACAGTATACTAGCACATATATATGAAATTTAGAAAGATGATAGCAATAACACTGTATGTGAGACAGCAAAAAAGACACAGATGTATAGAACAGTCTTTTGGACTCTGTGGGAGAAGAAGAGGGTGGGATGATTTGAGTGAATGGCATTGAAACATGTATAATATCATATAAGAAACGAATCACCAGTCTAGGTTCGATGCAGGATACAGGATGCTTGGGGCTGGTGCACTGGGATGACCCAGAGGAATGGTATGGGGAGGGAGGTGGAAGGGGGGTTCAGGATTGGGAACACGTGTATACCCGTGGCAGATTCATTTTGATGTATGGCCAAACCAATACAATATTGTAAATTAAAAATAATAATAAAAATAAAATTAAATTAAAGAAATACTACATCTGGATAAAATAGAAAATCTTAACAGATCAATCACTAATGAAATTTAATTTGTAATACAACAACTCCCCCAAACTAAAGTATAAGACCAGAGGGCTTCACTGGTGAATTCTACTAAACTTATTCTTCTCAAACTCTTCAAAATGGTAAAGCAGGGATGATGCTTTCAAACTCATTAGGAAGCCACCATCACCCTGATACCTAAACCATAAAGACACTATGAAAAAGAAAATCACATGCCAAACTCCCTGTAAATATAAATGCAAAATCCTCAGCAAAATATTAAAAAACTGAATTCAGCAACACTTTAAATAGCTAAAAAAAAGAAGCTCATACACTGTAACCAAGTGTGACTTACTTAAGAAGCAAGTCAGAATGAATCATCTGCAAATCAATCAACATGATACACCATGTTAACAAAACAAAAGATAAGAATTATATCTTCATCTCAGTAGATTTAGAAAACTTTTTAATAAAATTGAACATCCATTTTTTTATTAAAACTCTCAATAAAGTTGGTGTAGAGGAAGTATACTTCAATATAATAAAGGCCCAATATGACAAACCCACAGCTAATATAATATTTGATTGTGAAAGCTGAAAGCTATTCCTCTAAGATGAAGAACAAGGCAAGGATGCCCATCCTCACCATTTTTATTTGAGATAGTATTAGAAGTCTGCATCACACTAAGTATACAAGAAAAGAGATAAATGGCATCCAGATTGAAAAGGAGAAATAAAACTGTCACTATTTGTACATATGAAAATTCCAGTTGCCACCAAAAATGTTTGAACTAGTAAATGTATTCAGTAAAATTTCAGGATGTAAAATCAATATACAAAGAACTGTATACATTAAGGAACTATGAGAAAGGGAAATGAAGAAAACAATCCCATTTACAATTTCATATAAAAGAATAAAATACCTAAGGATAAATGTAACTAAGAAGCTGAAAACCCTATACTTTCAAACTATAAGATCTTGGAGAAAGAAATTGAAGATGGTTCGAATATATGGAAAATTTATGCCACCTATGGGGTCACACAGAAGCAGACACGACTGAAGTGAATTAGCAGCAGCAGCAGCATACCGTGCTAATGGATTGGAAGAATTAATATTGTTAAAATATCCATACCATCCAAAGAAATACCACTACAGATTCAATGCAATCACTTAAAATATTGATAGCATTTTTCACAGAACTGTAACAAATCATCCTAAAATTTGTATGGAACTAAGAGAGACTCTGAATAGCCAAAGGAATCTTAAGAAAGAGGAACCAACCTGGATTTCAAGTTGATTTCAGACTCTACTACAAAGGAATAGTATTCAAAACAGTATGGTGGTCACAAAAAGTCTCATAGATTAATGGCACAGAATAAAGAGCTCAGAAATGAACCCAGACTTATATGGCCAATTAATCTACAAAGAAACAAGAATGCACAGTGGGAAAAAGTCTGTTCAATAAATGTTGGTAGAAAACTGCATCAGTTAAGTTCAGTCACTCAGTTGTGTCCGACTTTTTGCGACCCCATGAATCACAGCACGCCAGGCCTCCCTGTCCATCACCAACTCCCGGAGTTCACTAACACTCACGCCCATCGAGTCAGTGATGCCATCCAGCCATCTCATCCTCGGTCGTCCCCTTCTCTTCCTGCCCCCAATCCCTCCCAGCATCAGAGTCTTTTCCAGTGAGTCAACTCTTCACACGAGGTGGCCAAAGTACTGGAGTTTCAGCTTCAGCATCATTCCCTCCAAAGAAATCCCAGGGCTGATCTCCTTCAGAATGGACTGGTTGGATCTCCTTGCAGTCCAAGGGACTCTCAAGAGTCTTCTCCAACACCACAGTTCAAAAGCATCAATTCTTTGGCGCTCAGCCTTCTTCACAGTCCAACTTTCACATCCATACATGACTACTGGAAAAAACCATAGCCTTCACTCGACGGACCTTAGTTGGCAAAGTAATGTCTCTGCTTTTGAATATTCTATCTAGGTTGGTCATAACTTCTTCCAAGGAGTACGCATCTTTTAATTTTATGGCTGCAATCACCATTTGCAGTGATTTGGGAGCCCCTAAAAATAAAATCTGATACTGTTTCCACTGTTTCTCTATCTGTTTCCCATGAAGTGATGTCACCAGATGCTATGATCTTCATTTTCTGAATGTTGAGCTTTAAGCCAACTTTCTCACTCTCCACTTTAACTTTCATCATGAGCCTCTTTAGTTCCTCTTCACTTTCTGCCATAAGGGTGGTGTCATCTACATATCTGAGGTTATTGATATTTCTCCTGGCAATCTTGATTCCAGCTTGTGTTTCTTCCAGTCCAGCGTTTCTGCATAGGTACACAAAAAAGAATTAAACTAGAAAATGTTCTCATATCATATAAAAATTAAATTCAAAATGGATTAAAGATAAGACCTAAAACCATAAAACTTGTAGAAGAACACACAGGCAGTGTTATCTTAAACATTTATCTTAACAGTATTTCTTAAAAAATGTCTCTTCAAGGAAAAATAAATAGGATGATATCATACTAAGAAGCTTTTGCACAGTTAAGGAAGCCAGTGACGAAACAAAAAGGCAACATACTGAATGGGAGAAGATTTTTGCCAATGACAGTTCCAATAAGGTGTTGATATCTAAAATGTATAAATAACTCATACTTTTCAATATCAAAATGGCAAAAAACTCACTTAAAAGATGGGCAGAAAATGTAAACATTTTCCCAGAGGAGACATACAAAGCCAGCATCCACATAAAAAAGATGCTCATCTTCATTAATCATTAGGGAAATGCCAATCAAAATCACAAAGATATATCACCTTACACCAGTCAGAATGTCTATTTTATCAGAAAGTAAATAAAAAATAAATGTTGGAAAGAATGTAGAGAAAAGGGAACTCTCATGCACTATTTGTAAATTGGTATAGCTAGTATAGAAAACAATATGGAGGTTTCTCAAAAATCCAAGAATAGAAATTTGTTACAATTCAGCAATTCAACTTCTGAGTATGTATCCAAAGCAAACTAAAACACTAAGGGAAAACAGTGTAGACTTGTAATAGTTCTAAAATTAACATAGGCACATGTATGTTTATTGCAGAACTATTGCAATTGCCAAGTATGGAAGCAGCCTACATGACAGATGATAGATGAATGGATGATATAGTGGAATATACGTATACAATGGAGTATTAGCCATAAAAAGAATGAAATGCCATTTGTGATAGCATAAATGAACCTTGAGGATATTCTAAGTGAAATATGTCAAAGACAAAAGCCATATGAATTCTCTTATATGTAGAATCTAAAAAACAAATGAATGAAAAAGAAGCAGATTCATAGATACAGATAACAAGCCTGTGCTTTCATGGGGAGGGCTCTGGGATTATGGTTGAAGTAGGTGAAGGGGAATACATAGTATTTTAGTTATAATGTAAATGAAAAATCCATATATATGTAATGTATAACATAAAAATACTATGCTGCTAAGTCACTTCAGTCGTGTCCGACTCTGTGCGACCGCATAGACGGCAGCCCACCAGACTTGCCCGCCTCTGGGATTTCTCCAGGCAAAAACACTGGAGTGGGTTGCCATTTCCTCCTCCAATACATGAAAAGGAAAAGTGAAAGTGAAGTTGCTCAGTCGTGCCTGACTCTTAGCAACCCCATGGACTGCAGCCTACCAGGCTCCTCTGTCCATGGATTTTCCAGGCAAGAGTACTGGAGTGGGGTGCCATTGCCTTCTCCAAAATAATATAATATAATAGTCAATAATATTATAATAACTTTCATGGTGGTGGAAAGTAACTAGACTTATCCTGGTCATCATTTCAGAACATATAAAATATCAAGTCACTTGTACACTTGAAAATAATATAATATTATATGTTGATTATAACTGAATAAAAAAGTAAGAAACCCAAGGAGACAGATCTCAGAAGAAACCAAACACCATCTTAGACATGTAAGTTCTATTGCAACACTCATCTTAGACCTCTAGATTCTAGAACTATGAGAAAATAAATTTCTGTTTTATAACACTCTTTGTCTGTGGAGCTTTGTTAGGGTAGCTCCAACAAACTAATACTGTTTATAAACAGATTTTTCCTATATATAAAATGAGCTAAAGACATTTTCTACAGGATGCATAGCATTTTCACTAAACATTAAAAGATAAATTGAGAACCTGTACACAGTTTTTAGAATTTCATATTTGAACTTATTTCTGGATCAGTAGCTTCTCTACCACTTTTACTTTATTACAGTTAAATCATGAAGGAAGTTATCTTTCAAAATGAATTCAAGCAAATCAATATTAAAGTACAAAAATAAAATAAAAGGCAGATTACTATTCTATGTCAATAAGCTTTATCAATAAAATGTTATTATATGTATTATATGATGATGCATTATTTTTCAGCAGTGAGATTGATTAAATATGTAGCTCACTTAACAAATTATGCAAATAAGCAAATTCCAATAGATAACTTGACCCTCATAATCGGTAATGTATATGATATTGTCAACAATTTAGAATGTACATCAGATAATTCTCTGAAATATGTAATGTGAGCAATAAAATATGTAAAATCAAGAGCTAAAGTATATAGCTTAGTCAGTAAAACTTGGCAAGCATAAAAATTAAACAGTTTACTGAAACAGCAAAATATGCAAAAAGGAACAAGAGAATCTTATTTGTTAAACTGTACTGTTGAATAATCAATAGGTAATTTCAGAGGATCTGATTTGAAAAACAAGCTGTTATAATGATCTATGCTGCTCCATCAGCAAATTATGTACCTCAGTCATTGAGCTATATGAAATATTAATTGGCTAACTATGGGATTTTATGATTTCAGCAAAGGAAATTCATTGAGATACTAAAGTGTTTATGTGCATAATTTAAAAATCTTAAATGCCATCTTAGAGGATTTTTCAGCTTGCTTATATTACATTCCCTTCAGACTGCACCCCCCCACACACACTATTTTAGCAATGTTGACAGATAATTATGGTCTACAAAGTTAAATGCTTAAATAAAAATGAGTAATAGTACCAAACTGCTTTGAGTATTTTACTTATGATTATGACCTAGTAATGAGTGCCAGACTATTAATTCCACTTTAGATAACCATAAAACTGGACAGAAAACATGAAGCAACTGTTTTCAGAAAGTAGAGTAGACGGAATATAAGAGTGTTATTCCTAACAAATGTAAATCCAAGCAATGAGCCCCATGATACCTCTAGCTCTATGTATAAGGACAGTTTCTGAATCGCAGAGTAGTAGACTGAGGACTAAGAAGAGCAAAATGATTTCATTGAACTGAGAAAGCAGAAATTGGAGTTCTAGTCAGTTAGACTTGAGCACAGGAGAAAAGGTGATTGTACAGAGAGGAGACCTCAGATTCAGTGCATGGTTCATTATGAAAAATAGGGTGAGCACCATGTTATATCTTTGCAGGGTGAGACTATAGTAATTCTACAATAGAATAAATGCTATAGAGTTTAAAAATAGGAAGAAATACTAGGGATCAGTCTTTGTGGACATTAACTATATATATACATCTCCAGCATATATGATTCATATCATATTCATATGTTCATATATATATATATATATATACACATATTGTGCTGGGCATTTGTTGTGGTGCATGGGCTTCTGCAGTTGTGGCACATGGGCTCCAGAGTATGCAAGCTCCAGAGCACATAAGCTCAGTAGTTGCAGTGTTGGATTAGTTGCCTCTTGGCATGTTCCTGATGAGGGATTGAACATGTGTCCCCTGTCTTGGTAAGCTGATTCTTTACCATTGTACCACCAAGGAAGTCCCTTCCTGCATTTGATGCTAGAATGATTGAGTCCTAGGAGTAAANATGCAAGCTCCAGAGCACATAAGCTCAGTAGTTGCAGTGTTGGATTAGTTGCCTCTTGGCATGTTCCTGATGAGGGATTGAACATGTGTCCCCTGTCTTGGAAAGCTGATTCTTTACCATTGTACCACCAAGGAAGTCCCTTCCTGCATTTGATGCTAGAATGATTGAGTCCTAGGAGTAAAATCCATGCCCCAAAATAAGACCTACTCTGCTACTAAGTCACTTCAGTCGTGTCCGACTCTTAGCCACCCCATGGACTGCAGCCTACCAGGCTCCTCCGTCCATGAGAATTTCCAGGTAAGAGTACTGTAGTGGGTTGCCATTGCTTTCTCCTAAAACCTACTNAAAAAAAAAATCAGAACTCTCTCCCCGCGCCACCTTCAGAAATCAGATTCCAACCTGGAGAGATGGTCAGCAGCTCTTTATTTCAGCCCTGACATTACCAGCATGGTAATTTCTCTGGGTGGTAATGCAGAAGGCTTCTTTGTTCTTCAAGTCCCTGAGGTTGGTTTTACCTTGCAGCCCAGATATTTTTTAGCTCTGCGCAGTTCAGCAAATCCTTGTTACTGGGCTTGCTCTGGACCAGGTAAAGTGGATATGGGCAGAGGACACCGAAGGCTGTACCAAGACTTCTGTCCTTGGAGCCTGAGTAGCCTTAGTCTCTGGGGGTGGGGGGAGCTGGGAGTAGGAGGACCAGACCAATGTGGTTGGTATGCCACTGGGACAAGATGGCAGACCCTTTCTTTCTCTGACCCTAAACTGTAAGTACTATGATCAGCTCCATTTATGGTGAGGAAACGGAGGCTTAGAGAGGTTAAAATGTCCAGGGCCAGTGGTGGAGCTGAGCCTAGGACCAGGTCTGACTGACTCCAAAGCTAGCCCTTTACCCCATATATGGTTCTGCCCTTCCTGGTGCCCCTGAGAGCCCCAGGTTCAGTGGCCAGAATATAGCGAAGCATCTTTTTCATTTGTGCGACTCGCCCCCTTGGAAGCCATTTCTGTTTTCCTAGACCATCCCGTGAATAGTTCTGAGGAGCAGGTGAACGCTCTCAGATGACAGATTCCTGTGTCCAGATGTAGAAGGTCAGTCTGCATGGCGGCTTCATTCTGCGGTTGGGGCAGGAAGGTGCCATGCCTTTTATCCAAAGGGTGTGATGGAGGAAATCACTGGGGTAAGTCCAGTGACAGCTGTGAATTCAGGTCAAGTCAGCATTCAGGAGGATAGGAAGCTATCCCGAAGATCCACCTTTCCCCACCCCTACCCTAGCCTCACTTTCTTTGCTTTTCTTCCCCTTCATCCCTCTAGTAAATACAGATGCCATGTAGAGCCAGTGTCCCCAGGGCTGACTTGCTCTTTGTTGTGCTGGTGTGGCTAGGCTTTCCCACTGGTGGGACAGCAGAAGAATGGGGAGACGAGGTCATTTCTCCCTCCAGAAGCCAT
>SJYA01015371.1:0-11392 GCA_006410615.1 Neotragus moschatus
CACTGCTGTGCTGACCTTCCCCATCATGTAATCCCTGGGGCCTCTTCTGTCCATGCTTTCCAAAGAGCCCAGTGGTACCCTTCCTATCTGGTGCTAACAATGTACACCCCTGAACCCAGAAGAAAAAATGGACATTCCTCAGCTTCTTTCTGGGTTGTCTTAAATGAAAAACAAATGCAACCTGTTGACATGCTGATATTCACTGTGTCAAAGTGAAGTGCTGGTGGTGTAAGGGTCACCTTTTCCAGTGTAGGCGTATGCCCTCCAACCCTCCTCCAGAGAGTAGCTTCCTGATTTGCCCAGCTCTGTTCTTTTACTTTTCTGCCATGAGCAATGTCATCTATCTCCAGGCTAGTCTCCACGAGCACATATGCCATCACTGGGTGAATTACAAAGAGGCAGCCCTGCTAGGAGCACAAACTCAGGGAAAGGTGTGCCTTTCTCCGGGCTGATGCAAACCCAAGCCAGAGCACAGAGCTTGGGAAATGGGGATTACAGAGCGCATTTCAGGTCCCACTCCCTTCCCTCCAGCACCCTAGTGGAGGAAACCTACTTAATCTTCTACCGCCTTGGAGCAGCCTTGCTCCAAGCCCACCACCCCTAACCTACAAGGGTCACCTCCTCTTTTGACTTAGAAGGACTCCTTGTGTATTGGAGCTTTAGAAAATGATTCCCTAAGAAATCATCCCTGGATTACTCCCCAAGTAGATAATAAGATACTGAGAGCAAGGCTGATCACGTATCTATTGCTATACTTCTCATAGGACCTAGCACGGACCTGGGTGCCTAGNCCCCTAACCTACAAGGGTCACCTCCTCTTTTGACTTAGAAGGACTCCTTGTGTATTGGAGCTTTAGAAAATGATTCCCTAAGAAATCATCCCTGGATTACTCCCCAAGTAGATAATAAGATACTGAGAGCAAGGCTGATCACGTATCTATTGCTATACTTCTCATAGGACCTAGCACGGTCCTGAGTGCCTAGGAACCAGTCAAAAATAAATATGGAAAGAGACAGAATTGTGGTCTGTGTAGGGGAAGGACCACACAAAAATGGACATTGTCTGTCCCCAAAATGATGCTACGTTAACATTCAGCAACATCTGCCTATATCTTACTCATTCCACCTCACCACACCCATTCTGTAACACCCTGACACCCAGGTTCAGCCTTCTTATATATCCCAAGTCTCCTCACTTCACAGGAAGGAAAAAAAAANCTTTGAAATTGGAATGAAAACTGACCTTTTCCAGTCCTGTAGCCACTGCTGAGTTTTCCAAATTTGCTGAATATTGAGTGCAGCACTTTCACTGCATCGTCTTTTAAGATTTGAAATAGCTCCACTGGAATTCCATCACCTCCACTAACTTTGTTTGTATTGATGCTTCCTAAGGCCCACTGACTTCACATTTAGCATATATTTGTGCAAATGTTCAAATATTGCTTAAATAGTAACTTTTCAGAAGTTGGCTTTGCTAGTGCATTTTGCTCAGTGGTTTTGGGTTGTTTGTTCTTTTTTTATTCATTGGTAAGAGATCTCTATATGTTGTTAATATGAACAATTTTTTGTAATTGCACATTTCATTTTAAGCCTGCCTGCCACTAGTGTTTTTTATTCCATCATTAGTTCTTTCTTAAGTAAAGATGGATAATTTTACATTATAAAGTCTCATATGTTTATTTACATATAGTACATATAGGATCATTTTTAGGAAAACTCTCCACATTCCAGCACTACAAAATAAAGCCATTTGTTTCCTTCTAGTATATTTATGCTTTATTATTTGTATATAACAGGCTTCTGATGAATTAAAGATGTAAAGCTTTGAACAGTTTAGCTTTTGTTTTTTCCAAATATGTGATCAAATGTCCAAATTCTCCTTGTTACTAAATAGTCCATTTTGCTCCAAAAAACTTAAAAGCCAATTTGCCAAATAGTCAACTCATTTATATGCCTTTGAATGCCTTTCTGACCCAATTTCTGTCCATTTATTTATGCTTATATTTTCAAACCAATCAATACTAACTCTTTTTAATAAAGTTGTTTAAAAATTTTTTTAAGATAGCTATTTAATGGACTAATTCTTTGGATATGATTGGGAATCAGTTCATCAGTTTTCTGAGAATTACCAATTCCTATGACAGTATGATACTTAAAACACTGCATATCAGAATCTAATATTTAAATATAAAGCAAATGGGATTTCTCCAGTGGGACAGTGGATAAGAATGTTCTTGCCAAGGCATGGCATACGGGTTCAATCCCTGATCCATGAAGATTCCACATGCTGTGAAGCAACTAAGCTTGTGTGTTACAACTACTGAGTCTGTGGCTCTAGAGTCTCCTGCCTCAACTACTGAACCAGTGTGCAGCACTGAAATCCCCAAACCTGCATCACAGCTAGAGAGGAGCTGTCACTTGCCACAGCTAGAGAAAGCCCACACAGCAATGAAGACCCAATGCAACCAAAGAAAATAAATGAAGACAATGATCATAGGAAAACACAGCCTTAAACACTTAATCATATACATATGTACATATTCACACACACACATATATAAGACAAATTAAATCTCCAAACTTGAGAAAATTATTAAAAAAATAATAAAGATAAAATCAGTCATTACTGAAGTAAAGAGAGTAAATCAAGTTAATGATATTTGAAATATATATTAGACAAATGTTCAGCTCAGTAAAAAAAAAAAAGCATAAATATACGAAGTGTATAAAATGTATATTTGTTGCAATTTTTAGTAGAAATCTCACATATCCCTGATTTGCTGTTTTTCTTTCTTTAATATCAAGAAGAGTTGTCGGATTTTGTAGAATAATTTTTCTGTTGATGAGGTAAGTTGCATTGATAGATTTGTGAAGGTGAATTGCTTTTATAGTCAGAGAATTAGTACTACTTTATCCTGATATTGAAGGCAGGAGAAGAAGGGGCCGATAGAAGATAAGATGGTCGGATGGCACTAGTGACTGGATGGACATGAGATTGAGCAAGCTCCAGGAGTTGGTGATGAACAGGGAAGCCTGGCCTGCTGCAGTCCATGGGGTCACAAAGAGTCGGACACCACTGAGTGACTGAACTGAACTGATCCTGATATATTATTTTTGGCACTCTTCTTGATTTTGTCTGAAGATATTTTATCTGGAGTTTTTAGGTTTATATTTATAAATTTAAAAGATTACAAGTTATCGGCACATTTTCCACTTTACATAAAAGTTGTACTTTTCTTTGANCCACTGAGTGACTGAACTGAACTGATCCTGATATATTATTTTTGGCACTCTTCTTGATTTTGTCTGAAGATATTTTATCTGGAGTTTTTAGGTTTATATTTATAAATTTAAAAGATTACAAGTTATCGGCACATTTTCCACTTTACATAAAAGTTGTACTTTTCTTTGAAAATTAGTTGTACATCTTTCACACTTTCTCTGTGATAATATTTTGTGTAAATTGTGAATTAACTGCCCTTGAAGGTATGATAAACATGCCAAAGAAAAGTCTTTCTGAAGGCCCTTATGAAATTTTTGAATGTAAGTTCAAATTCTTTAATGTTTATATTTCATTTAAGTGTGCTGTACTTTTGTGAATCAAATTTGGTAATTTAAAATTTCCTGGAAAGCTATCAATTGCACTTAGGTTTTCTAATTTATTGGCATACAGTTTACTCTGGCTATTGTTTCACATCTATTTCCATTTCTATTTACCAGTTTTGATTTAATTTTTTTTCATTCTTAGTTGTATTTATCCATGCCTTCTCCTTTTAACTCCCTATAATTATTATTCTGGACATTTGTAATTTTTTCTTCAAAGAACAAGCATAAAATTTAATCTTTGTTTTTGCATCTATTTTTTAATATCTGCTTATATCAACATTATTTGCTTGTTTGAGTTTTCTTTCAGTTTGTTCTACTATGAAATTTTTTGTAGTTGTTTTTTGTTTTCAAAATTATTTTGTGATAAATTTATTTTTTGTGCTATATATACCTACAGTTTTCATGAGTTTGACAAAGCTTTTCCTAAATATTACTTTATTTTAATGTGGCACTAATTGATAAATTTTTACTTCTATTTTCCTGACATTGCTTCTTTTCAGACTTCATGGCCTATTTTTAGTTATAGGATGTCTTTTAAAAATAAATATTAATAATTTTATTAGTATACAGTATGATCAATAAAGTTAGTAAGATAAAAAAAACAGGGAGGGAATAAACTCAGGGAAAGGTGTGCCTTTCTCAGGGCTGATGCAAACCCAAGCCAGAGCACAGAGCTTGGGAAATGGGGATTACAGAGTGTATTTCAGGTCCCACTCCCTTCCCTCCAGCACCCTAGTGGAGGAGACATCTACTTAATCTTCTGCCGCCTTGGAGCAGCCTTGCTCCAAGCCCACCACCCCTAATCTACAAGGGTCTCCTCCTCTTTTGACTTAGTAGGACTCCTTGTGTATTGGAGCTTTAGAAAATGATTCCCTAAGAAATCATCCCTGGATTACTCCCCAGGTAGATAATAAGATATTGAGAGCAAGGCTGATCAGGTATCTATTGCTATACTTCTCATAGGACCTAGCACGGACCTGGGTGCCTAGGAACCAGTCAACAATAAATATGGAAAGAGACAGAATTGTCTGCGTAGGGGAAGGGCCACACAAAAATGGACATTGTCTGTCCCCAAAATGATGCTACGTGAACATTCAGCAACATCTGCCTATATCTTATCCATTCCACCTCACCACACCCATTCTGTAACACCCTAACACCCAGGTTCAGCCTTCTTATATATCCCAAGTCTCCCCACTTCACAGGAAGAAAAAAAAAAAGAAGTCCAAAAATCTGAGATATTTTTAGATAGCTTATAATGTTATTGTGTAAAGCCATATTTAATGTTCATCTTAAAAAATAAAAAGTTTCTACAACAAAAAAGAAGGCAAAGTCTTAGGTGCTCCTTATGCAGTGACTCCTTATGCACTCAGAGTTTTCTACAATTCTTTAAATTTGAGAAATTATAGAATTGAAAAATATATGGAATTGTAATAAATTACTGCGCCACTATTTGACAACTCTCCTAATTTTTATCAAGTGTTAAATCAGAAAGAAGATCATTAGGAAACAAATCCAGTGGGAAAACAAAGTCAATAAGAAAAGTATCATTATTTCCAAGAACAATACAAGCTAGAACATAAAATTCAACACAAGAAAAAAAAAACTGACTTAACTGTCTCATTCATTGTCCATATTTTTGTACACAGGCACTCTAGGGCTAATGTGTTGCTTGATAATGTTCACCAAAGAATTTATGCATATATTCTAAAGATTAGAGGCCAGATATTCTACACTCAGAAGAAAAGAGAGAGATGAGTATTATCTGCAACAGAAAACTATAAAATATCCTCATTTAGAACACTTTAAGATATTTAAATGAGTTATAAGGAGAATACCTAACAGGAAATTTAAGGAAAATAAAAATTACAATTTAATATGAAACATCACTGCTTGTAAATATCTCTCCAGGATAGAATTCAAAATGCCATGTTTATAGAAACATTCTTTTTTTAATCTTACAAAAGCATTCCATATATTCAATATAATCCTTGTTGCCAGTATGAATAAAATATAAACATTGTATCATTGAAGGCATGTGAAATCATTTCTCTTTATACTATTAAGAATCAGGAATCTCCCTGTAAAATAGTTTTTAGGTGACAGAAGTGACTTTTCTACCTTTATATTTCTGTGATATGTGTACCTGTTTTACAGGACCTTATAAAACTGTTTATTGTGAGTATGGCAGAGGACTAACACAGTTATTTATTGAATAGATTTGAGTATCTAGAGTTAAGCTAGTAGCTGAAATGAATTAAGATTTCAATAAGCCACTTTATTCTGCAGTTAAAGAAAGGAAAATTTAACAGTGAAATCTGTAAAATTATAATTGCTCATCAGTTGTTCTAATTTATGTTTTTGCTGTGGTGCTGGGGATTAGAACAACCTTGTGGTTGAATGTGTTTGCACTGCACGCGGGGTCATTGTTAGGTGGATAAGTCATCCTTTCATGGTCATTGTATCAATGTTGGTCATTAGTTCAGTGAACAATATGCTATAAACTCTGTTCCAAGCACAATGTTAGGTGTGTGATCCTTCTTTCATGAATGTGCTTTCTAGTTTTATCATGTTCTGAACCTAGACTTCTTTTGTTGTCAGGTGCTTTGCTAGAAAATTGAAGAGCTGGATAATGCATTTGGACTTCAGATTTGGGACAGAATAGAAGCCATAGTTTTGTTAAAATGTAAACATGACTAGATTGTTGGCAGATGGGTTTGGAACTTCCTGTCAGGTACTTTAATGTTTTAATAATGGGGGGAGGGAAGAGGCGGTGTGAGATGAATTGAGAGATTGAGATTGATGTATGTAAACTGCCATGTGTGAAACAGACATCTATTGGGAACCTGCTGTACAATGCAGGGAGCTCAGCTTGGTGCTCTGTGGTGACCTAGATGGGCGGGATGGAGGTGGGAGGTGGGAGGGAGGTGCAAGAGGGAGAGGATATATGTATACATATAGCTGACTTATTTTATTGTACAGCAGAAACTAACACAACATTGTAAAGCAACTATACCCCATTAAAAAAAAAATAGATGAGGTTGAAGCTTTGAGTTAAGAAGATTCTCTTTGCGTGATCTAAATCAACTTTCTTTGCCTTTCAATTAATAATTCCATCAGAAGGAACCTCAAAGGTCTCACAATTACTTTCCTAGAATCATTCTTGTGTGCTCTTTCGTTTTCTGTATCACTAATACCATAATTGGTGGTAAGCCACTGTGACGATTTCTCTATAAGCATACATCAGATAATACAAAGAATATTAGAAAGTTGACTATTTCAAGCACAAAAGAATTTCATTGAACTATTCACAATAAAGGAGCTCAGTTCAATTCAGTTCAGTTCAGTCGCTCAGTCATGTACGATTCTGTGACCCCATGAATTGCAGCACCCCAGGCCTCCCTGTCTNTGGTAAGCCACTGTGACGATTTCTCTATAAGCATACATCAGATAATACAAAGAATATTAGAAAGTTGACTATTTCAAGCACAAAAGAATTTCATTGAACTATTCACAATAAAGGAGCTCAGTTCAGTTCAGTCGCTCAGTCATGTACGATTCTGTGACCCCATGAATTGCAGCACCCCAGGCCTCCCTGTCCATCACCAACTCCCGGAGTTCACTCAGACTTACGCCCATCAAGTCAGTGATGCCATCCAGCCATCTCATCCTCTGTCGTCCCCTTCTCCTCCTGCCCTCAATCCCTCCCAGGATCAGAGTCTTTTCCAATGAATCAACTCTTCGCATGAGGTGGCCAAAGTACTGGAGCTTCAGCTTTAGCATCATTCCTTCGAAAGAAATCCCAGGGCTGATCTCCTTCAGAATGGACTGGTTGGATCCCCTTGCAGTCCAAGGGACTCTCAAGGGTCTTCTCCAACACCACAGTTCAAAAGCATCAATTCTTCAGTGCTCAGCTTTCTTCACAGTCCAACTCTCACATCCATACATGACCACTGGAAAAATCAGGAGCTAGTCCTGGTAAATATACATTATTCATGGCCAAATATTACTCCTAACTAGTAAAGGAGGGAATTAAAATATACTTAATACTCCCACAAATACTTTTAACATTAAAACATAAAACAGAAATAAAAATCATCTGTATGAACATCCCCTTCCATATATAATAATTGAATATTGAATTGCATAATCATTGCAAAGCTTTTATTTCTTTGTATTTTTACTTGAATTCTACCCTATGAAAGAATAGTAAGCAGCTTGGATTTTAAAGAAGCTGAAACCATTGTGGAAAGAGGAAGCATAGATGAATACTTATGGGGTAAGGAGGGACATTTAGAGATTCTGATGTTGGACAATGTAAACTGAGCACCATTTACTGCTTTCAGCATTTTTCCTTCAATGTATGCCTTCACCAGCTTAAAATTTTGTATAAAAACAGGATTGTGCTGGACAAGGTCAACTGTGTCTGCGTTAAGAAAATAGGTACATTTTTAAATGAGAAAAGATCAACATAAAATACTATGATAAGGATTATAAAATAGAAAGAAAGGTAAGATTTGAAATCAGTTTGATTTACAAAGTGATAACAACACATACTTATGAAGCTAGAATGATAGCGGTTACTTTTCAGAGAGAGAGAATAACCTCTATTTCTGGAGGTGAAAATCATTATATATTTACGTATTAGTTTAGTTTGACTACGAAGAGTCTGCTTTTACATAGCTAACTTTGTAAATTCACTCAGGTTCGTGTATTCTTCATTTACCGTATGTTCATGATTATGCTTAAATTTAACATAATTAGAGCTCCAGGGTCAATACAGGGTCAGATGAAAATCCTGCTAATGAAGACAATTACTCCAGCAGAGCTCAATTTATAAACTGTTTACTCTTTTCTGAATCAGGAGGTATTATGGTAGAGTTCCAGTCAGCAAAACCAGGGCTTTGTAATTGTAAAATGTCCTCTTGTATCTTACTACATATTCCAAAGTTTGCCTCTAGATTGGCCAAATCATTTTCTCAGAAGGCTATTTATACATGCAAGAAGGCAATAGGAGTTCAAATTCCAGTCTTTTGAATTGTATTACATTTATCTCACAATTAGAAAAATCCATTTAAAGTCTACTTTTCCATATGTTGCTGTGTAGTAAAATATGTTGACTATTATTTGTAACTTAATCATAATTCATGTGATCACATAGTCATCTTTACAAAAGAAAATGAAAGTAGAAGAGCTAAAATAATTTTGTTCAACAATCTCAAAGTTTTATTATTCAAACATTTCTTAATATAAGCCCAAGTGAAAGTGAAGTCATAGAGTCGTGTGCGACTCTTTGCGACCCCATGAACTGTAGCCTATCAGGCTCCTTTGTCCATGGGATTTTCCAAGCAAGAGTGCTGGAGTGGATTGCCATTTCCTTCTCCAGGGGATCTTCCTGACCCAGGAATCAAACCCATGTCTCTCACATTGCAGGCAGACGCTTTACCATCTGAGCCACCAGGGAAGCCCCTAATATAAGCCCAGGCATATGATTATTCATTATGGTAAATTTAATGACCTACTTCACCTCTAATTTCTGCTGTATAACATCCAACAGCCATTGAACATGGATATATGAGAATGTCAAAGTCTCTTTATATGAATTACTTTATGCAATCACTTCATTTTGTAGAGGATGTCTGAATACCAGAAGGACTGATTTATCTAGTATCAGGTAATTCACTGTGAAAATATATAGCCTACATCTTTTGATTTCCAGATTAAGATTTATCCCTCTGCATAACACTGTATCTTGCTACTATTTTAAATTCTTAGTCTGTAGATGACTTAACATGGTAATTTTTCTGGAGTAATGTCAGTTTTGTTTCCAATCCCAAAGAAGGAAAGTGTCAAAGAATGTTCAAATGACTGTACAATTGTGTTCATTTCACATGCTACTAAAGTTATGCTCAAAACTTTAAGCTAGGCTTCAGCAGTGAACCAAGAACTTCTAAATGTACAAGCTGAGTTTAGAAAAGAAAGAGGAAGCAGAGATCAAATTGCCAACATTCACTGGATTATAGAGAATTCAAGGGAATTCCAGAAAAAAACATCTACACATCTGCTTCATTGACTAGACTAAAGCCTTTGACAGTGTGGACCACAACAAACTGTGGAAAATTCTTGAAGGGATGGAATACCAGACCACCTTATCTGCCTTCTGTGAAACATGTATGCAGGTCAAGAAGCATGAGTGAGAACTAGACATGGAACAGTGGATTGGTTCCAAATTGGGAAAGGAATAATCAAGGTTTATACTGTCACCTTGTTTATTCAACTTATATGCAGAGTACATCATGCGAATGCTGGGTTGCATGAATTATAAGCTGGAATTCAGATTGTCGGCAGAAATATCAACAGTCTCACATATGCAGATGACAGCACTCTAATGGCAGAAAGCGAACAGGAACTAAAGAGCCTCTTGATCAGGGTGAAGGAGGAGAGAAGAAAACTGGCTTAAAACTCAACATTCAAAATGCTGTGATCATGGCATCCCATTACTCCATGTCAAATAGAAGGGAGAGATGTGGAAGCAGTGACTGATTTTATTTTCTTGGGTCCAAAATCATTGCAGATGTGACTGAAGCTATCAAATTAAAAGACACTTGTTGCTAGTTGGAAGGAAAGCTATGACAAACCTAGACAGCTTATTAAAAAGCAAAGATATCACTTTGCTGACAAAAGTTCATATAGTCAAAGCTATGATTTTTCCATAAGTCATATAAAGATATGAGAGTTGGACCATAAGGAAGGCTAAGTGCTGAAAAATTGGTGCTTTCTAACTGTGGTACTAGAGAAGACTCTTGAGAAGTCCCTTGAACTCTCAAGGAGATCAAACCAATCAGTCCTAAAGGAAATCAACCCTGAATATTTATTGGAAGGACTGATGCTGAAGCTCCAACACTTTAGCCACCTAATGCGAAGAGTAGACTTATGGGAAAAGACCCTGATTCTGGGAAAGATCAAGAGCAGAAGAAAGGGATAACAGAGAACACGAGATGGTTGGCTAGCATCACAATACAAACGACATGAATTTGAGCAAACTCCAGGAGACGGGATGACGAAAGACAAGGAAGGACTTGGCCTGCTGCAGTTCATGGGGTCACAAAGAGTTGGGCAAACAACAACAGCAAATGCAAATAGGTAATTCTTTAAAAAGAAAAAGAAAATGAATTCCTGGTTTGGAGGCTACTTAAATCTTTGACAAATAGCTGATAGCCCAGTGTAGGGGCTTCCTACACTGGGGCTTCCCTTGTGGCTTTGTGGTAAAGAATTCCTCCTGCAATGCAGGAGCTGCAAAAGAGTGAGACATGACTTAGCAACTAAACAAAAACAAAGGGATGACATTGCTCTTGATGTAGCACTTTGACAGCTCATTTGATTGTGTGTTGTGATTTCAGCTTAGAATCTAAAATGTTGGTTGAAAATAATTCATGAACTAAAAAAAATATACTATACATTGTGTATAATATAACTATCGCTCAGGTGATAAACACATTTCTAGAAATTTCAAAAGCAAAATAGTAAATAAATGTGTAAGATTCCTCTCTGAGGCAGAAAATTTTAAACTACAAATTGATCATACATCCAAAAGCTGGCCCAGTAACATTATTCAATTTGTTTTCAATTAGAAGCACAGCAGTACCAATAATATAGCAAAGAATTACATCCCCACTGAGCCAGTAGATAAAATTTTTCCACTAGTTCTGTAATACTTCAAAAATACTTCCCCACATCCGTCTGAAACTTTTTTCTGTATTTTCATGCAATTGCTATTTGTAGCTAA
>SJYA01015373.1:0-16548 GCA_006410615.1 Neotragus moschatus
AGGAAGCATAGCATAGGTACAAGGTGTGGTGGCAACTTTCTCCCAAGGCAGGATGACCTTCTGGAAATCCTGTGAAAAGAAATTGCAGCAGCCATGCCAACTAGCTGCATAGGAGACAGACCGTCTCTCTGCCATCTCTCCAACATGAGTTTTCCATCCACAAAGTGAGGATAATAGTCATCGTGCCTACAGGGTTGTCCTGAGGATTGGATGAGACGAAAGCCTTGTGAGAGATGCTGTAAAGACCCTGAAATGCTCTGGGCACACGGCAGGCAGTGGTAACTGTGACTAATATTTCCTACTTCTACCTGAGTCCCAGGCATTCAAACTCTGATTTTAAATTTTCTTTCCTGAGGCCCAGTTTTTTAAGTCCCCTTAATAATTGGTTTAGAATTCAGATAAAAGAAAGGAAACAAGTGGATAAATTTAGACCCCCCAAAAAAGGATTGTTTAACCCTGGATTACCATCATGAAAGTGTCAAACAAATCCTATGTCATACAGTCTGACAGACTCCATGTTAATTTTTAAGGTCAGTGTCGAAAACAGCAACTTTCTAATGAGGCTAAAAACATGTAATAATTCTCCAGGCAATTAAATGAATATCATCTTCTTTATCTCCCCCTAAATTTGTCATCTTCAACATTTTTTCTAAAAGGTAGAATATCTCTGTTGGATCCAGTGATATTTTCCCCCAGTTGGATGTTATCTCAGAAGACATAGGACTATAGAATCTCAGTGGGGACAGAAGATGTCATTCCTGTCTGAATCTCTCCTTTCAGGATGGAGCATCTTGGATGCAGAGAGGCAGGGAACCACCCATGGCCACAGAGGCAGACCCAAGGATAGAGCACACACAGGGGATGTATGTAGACCTTTAAAAGATGGGGACCTGGGTAAGCACAGGGTTTAAAACTCCTTTGAGGCAATTCAACAGCTCTCTGGGCAAGGTTGTGGCCTTCACCTGTGAATCAGAAGGAAGATGATGCCAAAGCAACCATCAAGGGGATGGAAATCAGAATCCTGAAATAAATCCTTTCATTTATGGACAATTGATTCTTTACAGCCAAATTGAGGGGGGGAAATAGTCTTTTTTAATAAATAAGGCTAGGGACAACTGTTGGAGAAGGAAATGGCAACCCACTCCAGTGTTCTTGCCTGGAGAATCCCATGGACGGGGGAGCCTGGTGGGCTGTGTCTATGGGATCACACAGAGTCGGACATGACTGACATGACTTAGCAATTAGCAGGGATAATTGTATATCAAAGTGCTCAAGAGTGAAGTTGGACTCCTGCCTCACACATATACAAAGATCAAACTCCAAATGGATCAAAAGTCTAAACATAAGGACTAAAATTATAAACTCTTTAGAAGGAAATGTTAGAGTAAATCTTTGAGCTCAGGTTAAGCAATGTTTTCTTAGACTTGACAATAAAAATACAAGCAACAAAATTAAAAAAAAAAAAAAAAACTTCATCCAAATTTGAAGATTTTATGCCTTATAGGATATGATGAAGAAACTGGACAGGCAACCCACAGAATGAGAAACACTATTTACAGGTTGTATATTTGGTAAGGGATTTGTATCCAGAATAAACCACTCACTCTTACAGCTCTATAATAAAATCATGCATAACCGAATTTAAAAGTGAACAAAGAATCTAAAGAGACAGTTCTTCAAATAAATATACAAATTTCCAATAAGAACATGAAAAGATACTCAGCATAGTCATCAGGGAATACAAATCAATCCCACAATGCATATAACTTCACACCCACTAGGAAGACTTGGATCAAAAGGATGGACAATGGCAACTGCTGATGAGGATAGAGTGATGGAAATACACAACACAGAGCAGCCCTTTCAGGAAAAACTCGGAAGCTGCCTCAGAGTATTAAACATAGACTTACTGTAGGATGCAATAATTCTACTCCTAGGTACATACCCAAGGGAAATGAAAATATACACCCTCACAAAGCTTGTATCTGAGCGTTCACAGCAAAACTAATCAGTGTCCATAGAGTAAGTCCCCTCCAGGTGAATGAGTTCCATTCCAAGAGCACATCCGTAAGTCCAATTTGTTTGTCAGTCCAACAAAGTTAGCCTAGGTACCCAGCTAACACAATCAGCGATACAGTACTATGCTGTCCTCAGCTTATAGTGTTTCACACAGGCGACATATAACAAACACAAAAAATAAAGAAAACATTTTTAACCTCACAGCACAGTGTCTTGAAAAGTACAATAGTCCAGTACAGTCAGCATACATGGGCTGGCATTGAGTGAAAGGCAAGAAGAGTTTCTGACTGGAGGAGGGAGAGGAAGTGGGAGATGACCGAGCTGAAGGACTGTCAGTAATGGAAGATGGGGGGCAAGATGCAATTTCACTCACACCTGGCACTGATGGAACGCACATTAGAATCTCGGAAAGTTCACAACCTGAAGGTTCGTATGTAGGGGACTTAGTATATTTCAAAAGGGAAAACAACTCAAAGTTCCGTCGCCTGATGAACTGGTGAATAAACTGTGGGATAGCCACAAAATGGAATCTTATTTAGCAATAAAATGCAATGAAGCTCCGACACATGCTGCAAGATGGGTGAACTTTGAAAATACTATGCTAAGTGAAGGCCTTTTATTGTATGATTTCACTTTTCTGAAACAACCAAAACAGGTTAATCCATGGAAACAAAGTAGATTAATAGTCACCTAGGATTAGTGGTAAGAGATGAGAGCTGTAAGAGATAGGGTTTCTTTTTGGAGCAGTAAAAATGCTCTAAATTGATAATGCAATGATAGTTGTACAACTTTTCAAATATACTGAAAATCAGTCAACTGTACACTTCAGGTGAGTGAGTTTTATGCTTGCAAATTATTCAAAAGTACTTCCCTGGTAGCTCAGCTGGTAAAGAATCCACCTGCAACACAGGAAATCCCAGTTCGATTCCTGGTTTGGAAAGACCCCCCTGGAGAAGGGACAGGCTACCCACTCCAGTGTTCTTTAGCTTCCCTGGTGGCTCAGATGGAAAAGAATTTGCCTGCCATGCGGGAGACCTGGGTTCAATCCCTGATTTGGGAAGATCCCCTGAAGGAGGGCCTGGCCACCCACTCCAGTATTCTTGCATGGAGAATCCCATGGACAGAGGAGCCTGTTTAGCTATAGCCCATGGGGTTGCAAAGAATTGGACACAGCTGAAAGACTAGGCACAATTACTCAAAATGCTCTTTTTAAAAAGAAAGGGATAAATGTAAGCATTCATTTATTCATGATTCTATATTCATTGAATGACTCTTAGGTTCTAGGTCCTAAGCATGCAATAAGGAATCTACCCTATGATAGATTTGTGGGTCAAATCCTGCCCACTGTCTGTTTCTGCAAATAAAGTTTTATTGACACACAGCCATGTTCATCCATGTATTGTCTGTGCGGGTTTTCCCAACACAATGGCAGGGATGAGTAGTTGGAAGAGAAACTATATAGTCCACAAAACTGAAGGTTATTTTCAAGCACACCTCCCTTTGGTGCACTTCACAGACACTGCATTTGTTGGGAATTGAAGGCTTATGGCCACCCTGCATCTAGCAAGGCCATTGCTGCCATTTTTCCAACAGCGTTTGCTCAGTTCACGTCTCTGGGTTGTGTTTCAGTAATTCTTCCCATATGTCAAACTTTTTCATTATTATTACATTTGTTGTGGTGATCTGTGATCAGCGATCTTTGATGTTACTATTGTAACTGCAGATGTGGTAGAAATAGCAAGAGAACTAGAATGAGAAATGGAGCCTGAAGACGTGGCTGAATTCCTGCAATCCCATGATAAAGCTTTAACAGATGAGAAGCTGCTTCTCATGGATGAACAATGAAAGGGGTTTCTTCAGACAGAAACTACTCCTGGTGAAGATGTTGTGAAGATTGTTGAAATGACAACAAAGGATTTAGAATCTTACATAAACTTAGTTGGTAGAGCAAAGAAAGCGTTTGAAAGGATTGACTCCAATCTTGAAAGAAGTCCTACTGCAGGTAAAATGCTATTAAACAGCCTTGCATGCTGCAGAGAAATCATTCATAAAAGAAAGAGCCAATCAATGCAGCAAACTTTATCCTTGCCCCGCTTTAAGAAATTTCCACAGCCACCCTTGCATTCCCAGCCACCTCCCTGATCACTCAGCACCCATCAACATGGAGGCCAGACCCTCCACCAGGAAAAAGATCATAACTCTCTAAAGGCTCAGATGATGCTCAGCATTTCTTTTTCAGCATAAGGTATTTTAATGAAGGCATATATGTTGTTTTTTAGACATAGTGCTATTGCACACTTGACAGTATAATGTAAACATAACTTTTAAGTGCACTAAGAAACAAAACTATTTGTGTGATTTGCTTTATTGCAATATTTACATTATTGTGGTCATCCGGAACCAAACCTTCAGTATCTCTGAGGTCTGCCTGAACTGTCTGTCCTGAAAAGTTCAGGACCTGAAGTTTGCCAAGTTAGAGCATCAGGCGCAGATACATGTTACAAAACAGTATAAATAATAGGAAGTGGCAAGAGCTGCTATTTTCGGTAGGTAAAGAGAGAGGTCTTTCTGAGAAGGTGGCATTGGAGACTGTAACGAGGGGATACAGTAAATCACATGACCCTATAATGAAAACTGTTCCAGGAAGAGGGAACAGGGAGTGAAATTGTTGGGGGCCAGCATGGCAAGACAAAGGCTTTAAAATTTTGCATACACTTAGTTGATCAAGCAGAGAAGGGGCTGGAAAGTGTTGACTCCAATTTTGAAAGAAGTTCTACAGAAGCCAAATGAGCTAAGCGTGAGTTACAGCCAAAAGCTAGCTTTCCCACATGGTTGAGCCCAGGACCCCACCCAAGCTAGGAGATGGCAAAGGCAAAGATTATCTCAAAAACCCTTAGGAAAGCAGACACCAGAACCCACTTTACTTGGAGATGGGAGAGACTCTGAACCAAAGAATCACCAAAAGTCATTAATGAGAAGGCTGTTGCATAAATCTGTGCTTTAAAAAATAAATGCCAATATGTCCAGGAAAAAGCCACAGTCTGAAAGGATAAATCCGCCCCAATGTTCACGCATTTCTATTTACATTAGCCAAGACAGAGACCTAAATGTTCACTGGCAGAGGAATGGATAAAGAGGTGGTATACATATACAATGTAATATTCCTCAGCCATGAACAAGTAGGAAATAATGCCACCTGCAGCAACATGGATGGACCTAGAGATTATCATATTGAGTAAAGTAAATTAGAAAAATATAAGTATCACATGATATCACTCATGTGGAATCTAAATTTAAAAAAAAACAAATTAACATATACAAAACAGAAATAGATTTACAGGTATTGAAAACAAACTTATTGTTACCAAAGGGGAAATGTGCGGTGAGGGAAGGATGAATCAGGAGCCTGGGATGAATATGTTCAACAAGGACCTACTGCTTAGCACAGGGAACTCTACTCAATATTCTGTGATAACCCATATAAAAAAAGAATCTAAAAAAGAGTGAATATATGTATATACATAACTAAATCATTTTTCCATATGCCTGAAACAAACACAACGTTGTAAATCACCTATAGTTCAATAAAATTTTTTTAAGTATTTAAAATATTTTGTTAAAAAGAAGATAAAAACATCTGTGACTATGGCAAAAAAGAAAAGAAATGCCAAGATCGATCAAGATCAATTCCATGACGTCAGGACCGTGGAAATTACCATGGGCCCTGCAGAGAGTGCTGTGGGGTGAGGTTTGTCGTGGCCATGGGGGTACCTAAGGGTTTCCCAGGTGGTGCCAGTGGCAAAGAGTCTGTCTGCAATGGAGGAAGTGCAAGAGAATCAGATTTGATCCCTGGCAGGCCACAGTCCCTGTGGTTACAAAGAGCTGGACATGACTGAGCATGCCCACATACGGGGGACTCAAGGTGGAAACTTTATCACTTACTGTCTGTGTGATGGAGGAATGATTTTATTTATATACATTCTTATAACAAGGACTTACTTTCTATCTCAGGTAAAACATTTTCCCTTTCTGAATCCCCACTTCCTCTGATAAGAATGATCCTATCCCCTTCCCAACATATAAAATTGCCCATCTCAAAACTCAGCACAAATAGCTCCTCTGTCTGTGCCGTTGAAGCTGAAAGGGACTCATCAGCATCTGGGTAGCTGACAGTTTACACTCTTGAAGGTCAACTCCTCACGAGTCCCACAATTCTCTGAGGTCAGTTCACAAACAAACGCTCTGAGTAGAGTCATGGACGTGCTCTATTGCCTAATCTAGGATAAGGAAAACACAAATGTCACCACTTCACATCTGCAAGCCTCGAAAAATAAATGAATACTTTGTAGGATGCACTTACCCCCAGTTGCCTTTGTTTACAAGGTTGCTTTGGAGACAACCTCCAGATTGTTTTGGAAACACATCAGGATCTTTGTGTCATGTCAGGGTATGGCTGTGCGCTCGTTCCTGTTCATCTGATACAGATTTAGGAGAATGAGGAAGCCACCTTGCAGGCATTGCACCCACCTGTGCAGACCTGCTGGCATTACAGCATGAGAAATCTGCAGGGTGGCACTTGCAAAGGGTTCACCTCCTGTTAGGCAATTGGTATCTCAGAGAANCGTTTGAAAGGATTGACTCCAATCTTGAAAGAAGTCCTACTGCAGGTAAAATGCTATTAAACAGCCTTGCATGCTGCAGAGAAATCATTCATAAAAGCAAGAGCCAATCAATGCAGCAAACTTTATCCTTGCCCCGCTTTAAGAAATTTCCACAGCCACCCTTGCATTCCCAGCCACCTCCCTGATCACTCAGCAACCATCAGCATGGAGGCCAGACCCTCCACCAGGAAAAAGATCATAACTCTCTAAAGGCTCAGATGATGCTCAGCATTTCTTTTTCAGCATAAGGTATTTTAATGAAGGCATATATGTTGTTTTTTAGACATAGTGCTATTGCACACTTGACAGTATAATGTAAACATAACTTTTAAGTGCACTAAGAAACAAAACTATTTGTGTGATTTGCTTTATTGCAATATTTACATTATTGTGGTCATCCGGAACCAAACCTTCAGTATCTCTGAGGTCTGCCTGAACTGTCTGTCCTGAAAAGTTCAGGACCTGAAGTTTGCCAAGTTAGAGCATCAGGCGCAGATACATGTTACAAAACAGTATAAATAATAGGAAGTGGCAAGAGCTGCTATTTTCGGTAGGTAAAGAGAGAGGTCTTTCTGAGAAGGTGGCATTGGAGACTGTAACGAGGGGATACAGTAAATCACATGACCCTTTAATGAAAACTGTTCCAGGAAGAGGGAACAGGGAGTGAAATTGTTGGGGGCCAGCATGGCAAGACAAAGGCTTTAAAATTTTGCATACACTTAGTTGATCAAGCAGAGAAGGGGCTGGAAAGTGTTGACTCCAATTTTGAAAGAAGTTCTACAGAAGCCAAATGAGCTAAGCATGAGTTACAGCCAAAAGCTAGCTTTCCCACATGGTTGAGCCCAGGACCCCACCCAAGCTAGGAGATGGCAAAGGCAAAGATTATCTCAAAAACCCTTAGGAAAGCAGACACCAGAACCCACTTTACTTGGAGATGGGAGAGACTCTGAACCAAAGAATCACCAAAAGTCATTAATGAGAAGGCTGTTGCATAAATCTGTGCTTTAAAAAATAAATGCCAATATGTCCAGGAAAAAGCCACAGTCTGAAAGGATAAATCCGCCCCAATGTTCACGCATTTCTATTTACATTAGCCAAGACAGAGACCTAAATGTTCACTGGCAGAGGAATGGATAAAGAGGTGGTATACATATACAATGTAATATTCCTCAGCCATGAACAAGTAGGAAATAATGCCACCTGCAGCAACATGGATGGACCTAGAGATTATCATACTGAGTAAAGTAAATTAGAAAAATGTAAGTATCACATGATATCACTCATGTGGAATCTAAATTTTAAAAAAACAAATTAACATATACAAAACAGAAATAGATTTACAGGTATTGAAAACAAACTTATTGTTACCAAAGGGGAAATGTGCGGTGAGGGAAGGATGAATCAGGAGCCTGGGATGAATATGTTCAACAAGGACCTACTGCTTAGCACAGGGAACTCTACTCAATATTCTGTGATAACCCATATAAAAAAAGAATCTAAAAAAGAGTGAATATATGTATATACATAACTAAATCATTTTTCCATACGCCTGAAACAAACACAACGTTGTAAATCACCTATAGTTCAATGAAATTTTTTTAAGTATTTAAAATATTTTGTTAAAAAGAAGATAAAAACATCTGTGACTATGGCAAAAAAGAAAAGAAATGCCAAGATCGATCAAGATCAATTCCATGACGTCAGGACCGTGGAAATTACCATGGGCCCTGCAGAGAGTGCTGTGGGGTGAGGTTTGTCGTGGCCATGGGGGTACCTAAGGGTTTCCCAGGTGGTGCCAGTGGCAAAGAGTCTGTCTGCAATGGAGGAAGTGCAAGAGAATCAGATTTGATCCCTGGCAGGCCACAGTCCCTGTGGTTACAAAGAGCTGGACATGACTGAGCATGCCCACATACGGGGGACTCAAGGTGGAAACTTTATCACTTACTGTCTGTGTGATGGAGGAATGATTTTATTTATATACATTCTTATAACAAGGACTTACTTTCTATCTCAGGTAAAACATTTTCCCTTTCTGAATCCCCACTTCCTCTGATAAGAATGATACTATCCCCTTCCCAACATATAAAATTGCCCATCTCAAAACTCAGCACAAATAGCTCCTCTGTCTGTGCCGTTGAAGCTGAAAGGGACTCATCAGCATCTGGGTAGCTGACAGTTTACACTCTTGAAGGTCAACTCCTCACGAGTCCCACAATTCTCTGAGGTCAGTTCACAAACAAACGCTCTGAGTAGAGTCATGGACGTGCTCTATTGCCTAATCTAGGATAAGGAAAACACAAATGTCACCACTTCACATCTGCAAGCCTCGAAAAATAAATGAATACTTTGTAGGATGCACTTACCCCCAGTTGCCTTTGTTTACAAGGTTGCTTTGGAGACAACCTCCAGATTGTTTTGGAAACACATCAGGATCTTTGTGTCATGTCAGGGTATGGCTGTGCGCTCGTTCCTGTTCATCTGATACAGATTTAGGAGAATGAGGAAGCCACCTTGCAGGCATTGCACCCACCTGTGCAGACCTGCTGGCATTACAGCATGAGAAATCTGCAGGGTGGCACTTGCAAAGGGTTCACCTCCTGTTAGGCAATTGGTATCTCAGAGAAGCACACCCTGCAGTTATTTTAACAGCAACGGAGTCCATAGCTGCTGGGATGAAGAAGCTGGAGGGAACTGCTCTGTCCACTTTAACCTTGAAGGACTCTTTGGGGGCCAAGGTCCCCAGAGGTTAACCCAACCCCTTTCCGAGAATTCTAACCTGACTCTGAGGGACTCCTTCCAGCTCCAACAGAGCACAGCTACATTTATCATTGCAGATTCTCCCCCACCCAGAGGATGGTTTCTGCTCCTTCTAACTTGCCTTCCACAAATCTATGATCCACGAGGAATCACGAAAGCCAGGACTGATCCAGCTCATTCTTGTCCCCAAGCCAAAAACATTTGCTAAAATGAGGGAATTCTTTATCCAAAGGAAACCTGGAGCAGAATGTATCTGACCTGAGGATACGAAACAGAGAAAATGGAGATGCTCTGGGTAAACTGGTGGCCCCACAAAGTGTGTCTTCCTACCACTTCACTCCGGGGTTCTGTTGAGCTCACCTCCCACCTTCAAGGGATCTAGAAAGCACAATTTGAAAATTACAGTTAAATCTAATTCTTTCATTTTACAGATTAAAAGCAGACCTAGGAAACAAAAATGTCTTGCTCAAAGGCCATGGCAATACCTAAGGTCTTGGTTCCATATTTTGAGAAGTTGGCAAACTTTTTCTGTAAAGGGACAGGTGGTAAGTATTTTCAGCTTTGAGGGCATGCAGTCTCCATCACTGTGGCACCAAAGAAGTCACCCGCAGTATACAAACCAATAAGCATCAATGAGTTTCAGTCAAACACTTTACAAAAACAATGACATTGTCCATACCCAAATTTATAGTGGCATTATTCACAACAGCCAAACATGGATGAGTCCCTAGGAGGATAAATGGATAAAGAAGGTGTGGTCTGTTCAAAGAAGGGGATATTTTTCAGCTTTGAAAGGAAAGAAATTCTGAGATACGCTACATGATGGATGATCTTTGAGAACATTAGGCTAAAAGAAATAAACCAGACACAAAAGGACAAATACTGTAGGATTCCACTTATAATAGGTGCCTGTAGCAGCAAATTCACAGAAACAAAAAGTAGAATGGTGGGTGCCCAGGACTGAGGAGACGAGGATTTAGAGTTTAATGGGTCCAGAGTTTCCGTCTGGAAAGAGGAAAAGATCTGGAGGTGGATGGTGGTGATAGTAGTGAAACTGTTAGTCACTCAGTCGTGTCCAACTCTGTGCAGCCCCAGGGACTGCAGCCCACCAGCCTCCTCTGTCTATGGAACTTTCCAGGCAAGAATGCTGGAGTGGGTAGCCATTCCCTTCTCCAGGGGATCTTCCTGACCAAGGGATTGAACCCTGATCTCTTGCATTGCAGGCAGATTCTTTACCGTCTGAGTCACTGGGGATGCTGCTGCTGCTACTGCTAAGTCGCTTCAGTCTGTCCAACTCTGTGCGACCCCAAAGACGGCAGCCCACCAGGCTCTGCTATCCCTGGGATTCTCCAGGCAAGAACACTGGAGTGGGTTGCCATTTCCTCCTCCAAGGCATGAAAGTGAAAAGTGAAAGTGAAGTCGCTCAGTCGTGTCCGACTCTTCGAGATCCCATGGACTGCAGCCTACCAGGCTCCTCCATCCATGGGATTTTCCAGGCAAAAGTACTGGAGTGGGGTGCTACAATGTAAAGGTAACTAATACCACTGAACCATACACTTGAATACATTTAACATGGTAAATCTTAAGTGCATTTTATCACAATAGAAACTAGCAATTTTTAAAAAGTGATGAGCCAGGTTTCAGTTCAGGCTACTGTCTCAGGACAGAAAGATGATTAGACAACAGATAACACTTGAGTGATCACGGCTGTTCCAGGAGAGTGGGGTAGGTAGCTAGTGATCTCTAAAGTAGCTTCCATCCATTGAAGTGAGAAGTCAACTGTGGGTCCAATAAAGTTAGACAGTAACTGGAATCATCCACTTTCCACCTACTTTGGCCACAGGAGACTAAAGCCAGCAGTTTTCATGGTATGGCGAAGTAACCAGAACTCAGACTTCACATTAGGCTAAATGAGATTTGCATTTTGCATCCAAGAACCATCATTCAATGGCAGCGTGCATTTGGGCAACAATCTAGCACTCTGAGCCTCAGTCTCCCTCTATAAAATGACTTTCTTGTGGTTGTTAACTGTTCATTCACTAAGTTGTGCCTGATTTTCTGTGACCCCATAGACTGTAGAATGTCAGGCTCCCTTTTCCTTCACTATCTCCCAGAGTTTGCTCAAATCCATGCCCACTGAGTCAGTAATGCTGTCTAACTATCTCATTCTACCCTGCCCTTTTCTCCTTTCGCCTGCAATCTTTCCCAGTATCAGGGTCTTTTCCAGTGAGTCAGCTCTTTGCTTCCTGTGGCCAAAGTATTGGTGCTTCAGCTTCGGAAACAGTTGCTCCAGTGAGTATTCAGAGTTGATTTCTTTTATAACTAACTGGTTTGATCTCCTTGTTGTCCAGGAACTCTCAAGAGTCTTCTCCAACACCACAATTCGAAAGCATCAGTTTTTCCTTGGCACTCAGCTACCTTTATGGTCCAAGCTCTCACATCCATACATGACTACTGAAAAAAAACATAGCTCATATGATCTCTTAAATTAGATAATAAATCTACTGTGCCAGGTTATGCTAACATTTATTTTATTAAAAAATACATGCAAAGAAACTACCGTATGGCAAAAGCTCAATAAGTGTTATCTAATTTCCTTCTGTTTCTGGTCCTTACATTATCAATAACTAAGATATAAAGGACTCCCTGAAGGGAAAAGAATAAAGGAAGGAGAATCACCAAAGATCTACCATGGCTGTTGAAATGGAGCCGTTTTTAGGCATATAGCCAAAGATAGTCAACCTTGAGTGTCATGCAAAGATGCTGATTGCTATTATCAGCAAAAGTACATGAAGAGTTCTCCCTGAGAACAAAAACACTTTTTTCAGCTCAGAAAAAGTGCTCAGTCAAAAGAAGGAGAAGTTCAAGTATTTGCCTGTTTCCTTTTTATTTTGAACTAAATGTTTATGTGTCCCTAAATTTATACATTGAAGCCCTGATGCTCGATATGCTGGTACTTGGAGGTGGGGCCTTAGGGAGGTGACTAGGATTAGATGAGGTCATGAAGCTGAGATCTTCGTGATAAAATTAATGGCTTTATAGGAAAAGGAGAAAGCAAAGAGAAACTAAAGAGCCTCTTGATGAGTGTGTAGGAGGAGAGTGAAAAAGCCAGCTTAAGACTAAATATTACAAAAACTAAGATCATGGCATCCAGCCCCATTACTACACAGCAAATAGAAAGGGAAACAGGGGAAATAGTGACAGATTTCCTCTTCTTGGGCTCCAAAATCACTGCGGACAGTGACTGCAGCCATGAAATCAGGAGACAACTGCTTCTTGGCAGGAAAGCTATGACAAACCTAGACAGTTTGCTGAAAAGCAGAGACATTACTCTGCCAACAAAGGTCCATTTTGCCAAAGCTATGGTCTTCCCCATGGTCACCTATGGCTGTGAAAGCTGAACTGTAAACAAGGCAAAATGCCAAAAACTAGATGCCTTCGAACTGTGATGCTGGAGAAGACTCCTGAAAGTCCCCTGGATAGCAAGGAGATCAAACCAGTCAATCTTAAGGGAGATCAACCCTAAATATTCACTGGAAGGACTGATGCTGAAGCTGAAGCTCCAGTATTTTGGTCATGTGATGCAAAGAGCTGACTTATTGGAAAAGTCCCTGATGCTGGGAAAGATTGAGGACAGAAGGAGAAGAAGGAGTCAGAGGATGAGATGGCTGGATGGCATCACTGACGCAATGAACGTGAACTTGGGCAAACTCCGGAAGATGGTGAGGGACAGGGAGGCCTGGCATGCTGCAGTCCATGGAGTCGCAAACAGTCAGACATGACTGGGTGACTGAAAAAACAACAAGGAAAAGGAAGTCTTGCCAGTGGCACTAGTGGTAAAGAACCTGCCTGTCAATGCAGGAGGCACAAGAGATATGGCTTCAATCCCTGGGTCAGGAAGATCCCCTGAAGAAGGGCCTGGCATCCCACTCCAGTGCTCTTGCCCAGAAACTTCCTTGGACAGAGGAGCCTGGTGGGCCATTGTCTATAGGGTTGCAAAGAGTTGGACATGATTGAGCACACAGGTACAATAAGAAAAGCAAAAGGGAGCTCTCTCCAGCCTGTGAGGACCCAGAGAGAAAGCAAATGTCTGCAAACCAGGAAGAGACACCTCACCAGCACCAAACCATGCTGGGGCACCCTAATCTCAGATGCTCTGCCTTCAGAAATGTGAGAAAATAAATTTCTGTTAAGCTACCTGATCTATGGTATTTTAAGTCTGTCTGAGCAGACTAAGGCACTTGCCCTGCCCAGGGAAAAATTTTTCAACAATCAATTCCAGAGCACTGAGTTTATTTCAATTCTTCCTCAGCTACAGAGACTGAGGACAAACCTAGACAGTATATTAAAAAGCAGAGACATCACTTTGCCGACAAATGTCAGTATAGTCAAAGCTATGGTTTTCCAGGAGTCATGTACGGATGTGAGAGCTGGACCATAAAGAAGGCTGAGTGCCAAAGAATGATGCTTTCAAACCTTGTACTGGAGAAGATGCTTGAGAGCCCCTTGGGTTGTAAGGAGATAAAACCAGTCAGTCCTAATGGATATCAATCCTGAATATCCATTGGAAGGACTGTGGCTGAAGCTGAAGCTCCAATACTTTGACCACCTATGCCAAGAGCCACCTCACTGGAAAAGATCCTGATACTGGGAAAGACTGAAGGCAAAAGGAGAGAGGGTGACAGGGGATGAGATGGTTAGATAGCATCACCGACTCAATGGACATGAACCTAAGCGAACTTCTGGAGAGTGTGGAGGACAGAGGAGCCTGGCATGCTTCAGGCCATGGGGTGACAAAGAGTCAGATATGACTTCATCACAGAATAACAGTAAAATGGAGACTTAGAGGTAACATACAGGCGAACATGGAATTTAGGGCCTTTCAGCAGTTATTAACTCACTTCAACTGTTACTTGCAGAACCAAACTATTCATCTGAGACCTGGGAGTCACCCTGGACTTGTGCTCATCTCCCTGCGCAATCCCCACATCCAACCTCCTCTAGAACTCGCTCATTCAATCTCCTTCCTTTTCCATTCACTGCCCTCCTCCACCCTCGTGGGCCTTAGTCAGGTCCTAACCTCCCTGACTCTCATCTTTCCTATCCCAGCTCTGTGAGGACCAGAGAGAATTTTCAAAACCAAACCAATTATCTGTTGTCCCCTGGCCTCACATTCTGATGGGGATGCTGGGCGACATCTCATAGCCCTCCCAGCTGACTCCAGCCCACCTCTCCAGCTCCTTTCCCACCCCTGGGTCTAGCGTACTGACCTGCACATAGTCCCATCCCCACTCTTCCACACCTCCACACTGCTGGATTGCACTGTCCTCTCCATCTGGATGTTCTTCCCTCCTCTTCCCTCCTCTCTTCACCCCTGAGTGGGCAGCTCAGACACTGCCTCCTCCAGGGAGCCCCTCTGGGTTCCTACAATCTCTATGCCATGTCCAGCATTGCACTTGGGAAATCACATTGTGATGGGTCTGGAGGATTCTGGGGCTCCCCTGGGTCAGCACAGGAATCCAGCCTTCTGAATCCCAGCCTTTGATCCAAGGCTTGACCCAGAGCACCAGACCCATCACAGTGTTTGCAAATACTCTGTCCCTATATCCTAGCATTTTTCTTCCCCATCCTTGCTGAGGGTGGGGGGAAAACCAGTCCCTTTCTACCAGGACAAAAACTAGAGACACAGGTTCACTGGCCACCTCTTTGAGTCTCTTGTGGTACTCTGAAAGGAAATGATTCTGTCCCTAGCTAGATGTGAGACTTAGAAACGTTACTGAGTCCCAGGGACCTCCAGAACTGGCCTAACCAAAGCAGACCCAGCTCTCAGCACGTCCAGCTAAGGGCCAGTCTTGTGGGCACTGGGGCTGGCTGTGGGGAGGCTCAGGCGGGCCGGCCTGCCACACCTGCACACCACAGAGGCACCCACAGGCTGCAGAGCCGGCTGTAAACAGGCAGGTGTCAGGGCAACGGCCACAGCGGAAGCCATCGTGCCTGCTCTGGGGCTCTGCTCCCAACCAGCCAGCTACCTGCACGTCCCTGCATAGACTTTCCAGACAGCAGACCCTCTCTCCCTGAGCCCTAGGCTAGGGGGGATGGATGTACCAGGAATGGGGCCCCGTTCTTTCCACCCTCCTCCCTCCTTCCCTTCCTTTCTTCCTTCAACAAATGTAAATACTAAGGCAGCCCCACTCCAGCAGGCAGGTCCTGAGACACACAGCAAAATATGGTCCCATCACAAATTTCTTCTCACTCTACTTTGATAACATGAACACAGCCTTACTGGGGATGTACTGCTGAGAAGGACAGACACACTCTCTGTTCTCCTGGAGCTTGGGCTGTAAGTGACGAGCAGGGTCAGACAGCAGACAAGTAATCCTGCAACTAAACGTGGAACCACAGCCCAGGTAATGTGCTTAGAAGGAGGAGGGACTCAGGGACCGAAATACAACAACAGTAATCGTAACAAGCGTAAGTGTACAGCCCTTCCCCTGTGCTGGGTGTGCTCCAGGAGCTCGATCAGTATTTCTTCACAACCACGCTAAGAGCTAGGCACATCTACCAACCCCATGGAAAAAGAGAAGCACAAAAAGAATAAGAAAATTCCCACCCTGGAGGGGTGGGGCAGGGGTTCATCAGACCCAGAAAGGCTCACTGAGGATGGACATTTGAGCAGAGCCTGGAAGGATGGGCGGTCCCCTGGTGGAAGTCAGGGACATTCTGGAGAGAGGAGAGCCCAGATGAAGGCCCTGGAAAGTGAAAGTCACTCGGTCGTGTCCGACTCTTTGAGACCCCATGGTCTATACAGTCCATGGAATTCTCCAGGCCAGAATACTGGAGTGGGTAGTCTTTCCCCTGTCTAGGGGATCCTCCCAACCCAGGGATCAAAACCAGGTCTCCCACATTGCAGGCAGATTCTTTACCGGCTGAGCCACAGGGGAAGCACAAGGCCCTGGAGCAGGCACCAGTACAGGAGGAAAGCACCATGAAGATCTAAGAACTGACTCAGTTCAGTTCAGTTCAGTTCAGTCACTCAGTTGTGTCCGACTCTTTGCAGCCCCATGAATTGCAGCACGCCAGGCCTCCCTGTCCATCACCAACTCCCAGAGTC
>SJYA01015384.1:2990-13064 GCA_006410615.1 Neotragus moschatus
TGGGCGGGGCAGGTGGGATGGGGGGTCCAAGAGGGAGGGGATATATGTGCACATATAGCTAATTCACTTCAGTGTACGACAGAAACTAATACAACATTGTAAAGCAATTATACGAAAAAAAAAAAATTAAACACACGCACAAACCAAAAAAAAAGAAAAAAAAATCCACTTGCTGCCTATTTGCCACTTAAGAGGCTGTGCTATGATGTGCTTAGTCCCTCACTTGTGTTTGACTCTTTGCGACCCCATGGGCTGTAGCCCACCAGGCTCCTCTGTCTATGGGGATTCTCTAGGCAAGAATACTGGAGTGGGTTGCCGTGCCCTTCTCCAGGGGATCTTCCCAACCCAGGGACCAAACCCAGGTCTCCTGCATTGCAGGTGGATTCTACCATCTGAGCCACCAGGAAAGCCCCTTAAGAGACTACTATAGAAGGAAAGGTTAGCTGTCTTTTCAGATGGTGTCACTGATGGTTCTGGGCTAAGTATTACTGCTACAGGAAGGTCTGTGTCCATGTTAGCAAGACACAGCTATAAGGGAAACTGAAGATAAATGTGTCCCAGGGAAAGGTAAGAACACAGAGAACTAACTCAATTGAAGCCCTGTTGAGTGCCAGGCACTATGCCAGGAGCCAGAGTGATAAATTATTCCACTTTGGGGATAATTCATATGTCCTGGGCACTGTGCCAGGTACTAGGGTAGCGTCAATATTACTACTGCTTCTAGTAGTAATACTAATGAAAGCAACAAGAAGTACGTTCACTGAACTCTCACTCTATGCCAGATGTGTGAGTTATAATAGTAAAGAGAGAGGACAGTACAATCACGGTCAATTTGCAACTTGAAATAAGTATAATTGGATGATCTATAATCAGTTCAGAGTCTAGTGTTAGTTTTCATCTCTTGCATTTGAAATTAATCTGGCCTATTGCATTTCCAGTGGGCTGTGTTATGAGAAGCTTCATGATATTCCCCTGTAGAGAAAAAACCTCTCCTCCAGAGGTTGCTTGAGAAATACTATTAGAGAGTGATTCCTTCACTTTAAGGCCCTCGATTCCTAAAAACTACCCCTGGAAGGGATAATAAATTACATGGCCAATAGCCAGTAACACTTTAAAGTGAATTCCTTGATTAAGAAAGTTGCTGTGGCCTTGGAAGTAAAGAGATGTATGTTTAGAAGGACATGGAAGATGTGATGGAGGGGAAAGGAGAGGCCTGGATGTCTCTTATGTATCCATGCCCACCTCTATACTACACAGGATATAAAATGGGTTCCCCATATAGTTTGAAAAATTGATGCTTTTGAATTGTAGTGCTGGAGAAGACTCTTGAGAGTCCCTTGAACAGCAAGGAGATTAAACCAGTCAATCCTGAAGGAATTCATCCCTGAGTATTCATTGGAAGGACTGATGCTGAAGCTGAAGTGCCAGTACTTTGGCCACCTGATGTGAAGAGCCGAGTCATTGGAAAAGACCCTGATGCTGGGAAAGATTGAGGGCAAGAGAAGAAGGGGGTGGCAGAGGTTGACATGATTGGATGGCATCACTGACTCAATTGACATGAGTTTGAGCAGGCTCCAGGAGATAGCAGAGGACAGAGGAATCTGGTGTGCTGCAGTCCATGGGGTCACAGAGTTGGACATGACTTACCAACTGAACAACATGTTGTGTGTCTACCTGTAAGCTGATAACATGTCTAATGACTTTCCTAGTTCCCTGCCCTCTGCTAGTCCCCAAAGCTGGTGCCATTTGACCCTCATTGACAGCTTTTAGCCTCATCCTCGCTCTAAGCTCTGAGATCAATTCTTTCTCCATATGCTTGCTGTTAGTCCTACCCTGCCATTATTCTGGGAATAAGTTAACTAATGATGGAATTTCTGGCATCTCTTGAGGATGGATTATAGGGAAGATTCCTTTCCATAACCCTTTACCTTTATAGTTATGCTTGGCAGGTTGTATTCATCTGCCACTAACCTAAGCCAGGAAGTGAGGTTCGTGTTCCCATTATTAGGCACTGGTCTTGAGGTGTATCCTTAACTGAATGAAATAAAACCAGCCAGCACTTCATCCTATTTTACAAGTGAACTCCCACTGTAGTCTCCCAAGCATGAAAGATTAAGAATGGTCAATCAGGCTGTCTCAGGGGGCTTATCATGTTCCCTCTTTCTGGTTCTGCTAGCCAGAGGAGTTTGTCTAATGGAATCTGTGACATCTGTGGATTCAAATGATGCAATTTAAAGAGCTAAATCAATGGGGTGGGAAGAAGGGCAGGACACAAAGTGGTCTCACCAAATCCCAGCCCAGATCATTGTCCAGCTCAGGCCTTTGTAAGGAAAGCTTTCCATCTCACTAAAATTTAGTGCCTTTGAAGGGACATGGTATCTGTGTGTGGCTTGTACTCTGTGCCATGAGGATTGAGCTTGAATGGTGAAATCCTTGTGACCTCTTACCCTTCTCCTTATCTGTCTAGCTGTCCATCTCTTTAGAGTCCTTTAAGGAAAGTAGGTTTAATTTGATAAACTTATACAATCTCAAGGGTAAATGGTAGATAATAAATACATTCAATGAATATGTACCAGGCACTGTGATAGAAGCTGATTGTAACAGCTGAGTGGCTTAAAGCCATATCTCATCTAGAAAAAAATTGCATTTGGACAGGAAACTTGAATGCCCAATCCAATGAGTGACTAGAGTGGAAACTTCATGTACATAGCCACAGAGGTGGGCTAGTCAGAGGAAGCTTGTGTGTGTGTGCATGTGTGTGTACATGCATGTGTGTGTGTGTGTCTGCATGTTGATTTTGACAGCATTTTGACTTCTTTAAGAGAACCACTTAGAGAACTTCCTACTTTTAATGTAGTTACACTAATCTTTTCCAGAAAAGTCCAGGTATTATGCCTCCTACAAGGGACCTCAAAAGTCATCTAGAATAACCCCTTGCTCAGTGAAAAAGACCCCCTGACAATATCCTTGTTAAGTGATTGTTCAGTTAATGAGCACCTCCACTGATGAAAACCTCACCCCTTTCTCACCTTTATGGTGAGTGCTGACATTCGGCAAGGGCATCTCTATGTCTATTCAAAATCACCTGCTTCCAGCTTCTATTCCATGGTCCCAGTTCTGCTCTCTAGAACAGTATCAAGCAAATCTGTCTTTTGTTCTGCCTGACAATCCTTCATGTATTAGATTTAATTTCTTGTGTCTCTCTCTGCCCCAGGAGTCTCCCCTTCTCTAGAATTATGAGCATCCTAGTGGAGAAGGAAATGGCAACCTACTCCAGTGTTCTTGCCTGGAGAATCCCAGGGACGAGAGAGCCTGGTGGGCTGCCGTCTATGGGTTTGCACAGAATCGGACATGACTGAAGCGACTTAGCAGTAGCAGTGGTCTGCTTCTAGTTATACTATACTTTGTTTTTCTTAAAGTATGCTGTTCAGAAGTGAACACATTCTCTAGAATGGTCAGGCCAGCACAAGTTACACCCATGGTTATTTTTTCTTCATTTCTCATTCAGCAATGCTTTGCTAGGGTCAAGACACTGTAATGTCTTGTTTCAAAAGGTACTTTAGACTATCCTGCATAGTGGTACATTATGCTTTTCATTTGTACAAATCATATCAATGCAAAATTTCCTTGATTTATAAATAGTAATAAATTAACATTAAGCACTTATGTGCCAGATACTGTATATGCTAAATGCTTCACATACATTATTTAAATTATTCTTTACTTTCAGACAGTTATGATTAGCATCTCTCTCATCCCAGATAAGGAACCTGAGGCACAGAGAGGTTAGGTAATTTGCTTCAGTTCACACACAGTTTAAGTTCACACACAGTGGTGGAATGGGGTAAGAGTCAAGCTCTGACTCTAGAGTCTACATTTTGAACTACTTCAATGAAAGTAGATTCTTTTGTAAGCTCCATAATGCCTATAATAGTGCTAGGCACAGTGCTGCAATTCAGTACTTGTTATGTACCTAGTATTTGTCATAGCCAGGACATTTGGCAGTAGGGAATACAAAGATACATATATAAATGACATAGCTCTTGCCTTCAAACACTTCCAGGTCCAGAGAGAGAGAAAAAAAAATGTAAGTTAAATGTACTACAGTCTGATATAGAGTCTTAATCTATAATAAGGGCACAAAGGAGGAAGTGTTTAACTCTACTTGGGGAGATAATTGAAAAGAAAGCAATATTTGAACTATGTCTTATCACGATGGTGTGATCATTCATCTAGAGCCAGACATCCTGGAATGTGAAGTCAAGTGGGCCTTAGAAAGTGTTACCACGAACAAAGTTAGTGAAGGTGATGGAATTCCAGTTGAGCTATTTGAAACCCTAAAGGATGATGTTGTAAAAGTTCTGTACTTAATATATCAGCAAATTTGGAAAACTCAACAGTGGCCACAGGACTGGAAAAGGTCAGTTTTCATTCCAATCCCAAAGAAAGGCAATGCCAAAGAGTGCTCAGATTACTGCACAATTGCACACATCTCACACGCTAGTAAAGTAATGCTCAAAATTCTCCAAGCCAGGCTTCAGCAATATGTGAACCGTGAACTTCAGATGTTCAAGCTGGTTTTAGAAAAGGCAGAGGAACCAGAGATCAAATTGCCAACATCTGCTGGATCATGGAAAAAGCAAGAGAGTTCCAGAAAAACATCGATTTCTGCTTTATTGACTATGCCAAAGCCTTTGACTGTGCGGATCACAATAAACTGTGGAAAATTCTGAAAGAGATGGGAATACCAGACCACCTGACCTGCCTCTTGAGAAACCTATATGCAGGTCAGGAAGCAACAGTTAGAACTGGACATGGAACAACAGACTGGTTCCAAATAGGAAAAGGAGTATGTCAAGGCTGTATATTGTCACCCTGCTTATTTAACTTATACGCAGAGTACATCATGAGAAATGCTGGGCTNAACACTTAGAACTGGACATGGAACAACAGACTGGTTCCAAATAGGAAAAAGAGTACATCAAGGCTGTATTTCCTTCTAAATAGGGTTTAAATCCTTAACCTGGACAATAGGGCCAGACTCATGCAATCTGGCCTAAGACTAGGTCTTCAACTCAAATACAATCACCGTGACACATTAATATTTTTGATTAATTGAATCACTAAGTTCATGCTATACCATAGGTGTAATATTCTATTTCTTTAGCTCATTCTTTGCTAATTTAGCTACCAATTTTTTTAAAAAATTATATCACTACCCATAATGATATATTTATTTTCATGATTAGTTGTTAAATGTTTTGCTTCCCTACCAGAATGGAAGGGAGGATAAGATAGGGCATTTGTTCTCATAGAAGACAGAGACCTTCTTTTGTTCCATACTGCCCACACAATTTCCTGGGACATATTATTGTGTCTGATTCCTGGTACAGCTTGATAATTAATTGAATTAATAAACTAAAAGAGTCAAAATGCATATATGATAAGCTATGCATAATAAAGAGTTTTAGCCTAATTTACTTTTTCCTAATGTACAGAATCTAAGGGAAGCCATGGCATCTAACCTTCATTTAACTTCCATTATGCTTTTGGCATTTTGCTGAGCCTTTTGCATGTTTCTCATTTGATCTTCATAAGTCAAACATCATTATAACCATTTTAAAGATCAGGAAAATGAGTCTCAGATGCTCAAAAAGATTAAGTGACTCATATAAATCTAATAAGTCTTATAAATGTCAGAGCTGGAATTAAAATCTATATTTGTTCTCAAAATACATCTCTTTCCAGTGAGATTCTAAAAGTTTCATTGAATGATATCTTATTCCATCTTGGTGTTGTAATACTAGGAATTGATCTCAGAGATTATAGAATCTATTAAGTTTAAAGAAGTTTTGTACAGTAACATACAACTTACTTTATCAAATGCTATTTCTTAGCAAGCTTTACTACAGAAAGACATTTTTCCCATGTTTTTAATAGTGAAAATTTCTGGACATAAGATGTTATTACTTATGTGTTAGAGTACACAGCAATCTTAGATAAGCACCATCATATAGGCAGATATCCATAGCAACACAGAAAACATCTCTGTGTCAGGAGAAGCAAAATTATCACAGTACAGCACTTAAACTTATGTACACTGAAGCCAGCTGGGTTCCAATTTCTGTCCACACTTACCAGTTGTGGGGCATTTGGCAAATGACTTATTCTTTCTTTACATTTGTTTGATCTTTGATAAAATGTGGATAATAATAGTACCTACCTGATGAGTGTAATTGTGAGGAATAAATAAGTTAAAACATATACAATGCTTAAAGTAATCCTCGGCTTGTAAGAAGTGCACAAGAAGTATTAGCATTGGTTATCTGCCTCTGAAAACTCATTATGAATAGTTTGTTAATTTATTCAACCATATTAAGTCACCACAAAATAGATTTTTAAGATCAATTAAGAGACTGGTAATATCACTGCCTTTCCCTCTAGATGGGGAAACCAAACACTGAAATAATAAATAAACCAATAAGATAATTTCAAATGGTGACAGTTGCCATGAATAAAATGAAACAGAAAGTTATGATGTGTAATGCAATAGGTTTGAAGGTTACAATCCCAGATTGTATAAAATAGAAAGCCTGACATTGAGCTGAGCCCTCAATATGAAGCCATGCAAAAATCTTTGGGATTCAATTTATGAGGACAAATTAAACCTATTTTTTTTTATTGTAATCAGTAAGTGATACATGAAAATAGCACCTTAGACTGAAACTCAGTATATTCTTGGTTCATACTTCCCAGAATTCCTACACCTAGATTTGATGAGGAGCCTCTGTCTTCTCTGAAAATAGGTCAAGATGATCACACTCCCTTAAACAACATTTTTATTTACTGGCAAATAGAGTCAAGAAGCATCAACACAACAACATTTAGAGAAGAGTAGAAGGGTAAGAAGGATATCAGGTATTAAAATGACTGTTTTGTTCCAGATACTCTTTTATAATAAGTACTTCAATATATATTTTCATTTAGCCTTTTCACAAAAGCTCAGGTTATAAAGTATATTAGCTTCATTTTTCAAAAGTGGCTCAGAAATAACAGCTACAAGACTAAAGATCTCAGCTTAGATTTGAAGTCTACCTGATTTTACAGTCTCAGTTCATAGCCTGCTGCTGAATACTGCCATAGCCCAGACTTACCACTTCATTTCTTATCCTGTTGCTATTGTTGCTTGTGGTAGTGAGGTGGCTATATTTTTTGAAAGCCATTGCTTTCCATTAATTCTAAATTAATTTTAATTAAACTATATTATCTAGTGTTTGATTTGAGCCTTTCCACTTTCCAGAGGAATGTACTAATATTAGTATTTACCACTAAACTATCCTCTTTTACATTTTAATTTGATCATTATTCTTATAATTCTCTCATTTTTTACTTAATGTTGTAAAGAACACTCTGTACTCTATATCTGCAAAAAAGCATTTGAATTTTAATCATAAAATCCAAGTTGATAATTATTCCCACCTTCATTTTGTTCTGAATGTCTTTAAGATGAAAAAAAATTGTTTGTTTGGATAGCTTTATTTCATTAAAAAAATGCAAGCAGCCCACAGGCTTTGTGTTGAAGTTTAACAGTGTAGGTCATTTGACTTCTGAAAGTATATTGAAGTGACCAGATGTTTTATAACTATACAGTCATAGCCTTTGTGTCAACCTCTCATCTATTTATCCAAAGGGAGAAGGAGGAGTGAGAATGTACACAGTGTCAATAATAGACTCTAATTAGACTGCATGGAGAGTTTTCTGTGAATATTATTTATTCCCTTTCTGAAATCATTCTTATCAGACAGTTTTAGTAAGCAACCCAACTGGGTGAAATAAATTTTTCTTAGAAAAATTTTCTTATGACGTCTCTTATTGCTTCCCAAAAAAGTGGTCTGAGCTATATATTCCCACATTTCACAAAACACACTAAATTGGTTCTAAAAATGCTGCTTTTTGCTAACTCTCTTCAAGCAATTAGTAGGACTAAACATGCTTAGACACTTATAGATAATATCTGAAAATATGTAACAAACTTAAGCAAATTAGTGTTAAGTATTTTTAAACCTGAAAATGTAGACCATATTTACTGAGATTCTATTAACAACTGAAATCATAATTGATCTGAGGAAGATTGGGCTGCTTTTCTAGTCACAAAAAGAAGAAAAAAAAAAAAAGGTCATTCGTCTCAAGGAAATTTTAATTAAAAAGGAAAGCATCAAGAAATAAAATTTTATCACACATGTTTTAGGAAAATACTTCTGAAAAAATAAAAGCACAACTTCTTTCCTCTTCATGTGTCAGCAAATAACTCATTTTCCCATTCTGATTCGATAACATTTGGACTCAGTCAAAAGAAAATATAAAGTGTTCATTGGAAGTGTGAAGAGGTCATAAAGTTAAACCATAAAATATTTGGAGATTTTGCTCTTTGAGTTCTGGTTGCATAGTTCAGTTATGACATAATTAATCTCCTCTTAAAGAATAAAAATAATATTTATTCTTAAAAATTCTCATCTGTTTGGTGACAGGTCCTATCATCTTGATTTTCCTCTTACCCGACTGTCTTTGTCTCCAGATACAGAGTTGTGAAAACAAATGACTTATGAATTCCTTTGTTCTAAATGGAAAGAGGCATTGCCCTCCACGTAATTGAAAGCTAATTCATCTCCTAGTGCTCAGCCTCCCACTCCAATTCACATGTTCAGAGACTTTGCTCTAGCTAATAATTCTTTTCTCTGCATTATCTATAACATTTTGGTCATCACTGGTTTCTTCTTAAGAATGTGCTCAATTTAATACTAAAAAGTAATTCTCTTGGTTCTGTCTTTTTCTGCATGCATGCTAAGTTGCTTCAGTTGTGTCTGACTCTTTGAGACTCTATGAACCATAACCCACCAGGCTCCTCTGGCCATAGGATTTTCCAGGCAAGAATACCAGAGTGGGTTGACAGTCTCTCTTCCAAGGGATTTTCTCAACACAGGGATTGAACCCATATCTCTTATGTCTCCTGCACTGGCAGGGTTCTTTGCCACCAGTGCCACCTGGAAAATGTCTCCCTCGAGCTAAACATAAAACTTAAATGTCTTTGCAACTATTGAGGCCCCATCTATGTGTTATTATCCAATGCTTTCTCCCCTTTCTTCCTCCCTTTGACTGGGAGCAATCTGGTAACATGTCTTCCAAGTCATTACAATTGCTTTGCTAAGGCCATTAGCAATTCCATTTGCTGACTGCAAAGACCAGGTTTCAATAAATATTCTGACCCCTTTTCAACTGAAATGCTAAGATGAATGTTCAAGTTGTTTTCAGCAAACAAATCAACCACCCAGTTTGGCACTAGAGTAAGAAAATAACACCAACTGATACTCTCTTGCAATACATTCTGTGTCGTGACGCAAGTGAACACAGGAAGGAAAGGGTCTAGGTGATAGTCATTGTTCACTGACCAGTTAAAATAAGTGATTACTTTACCTTGCTGTACTTTATATCATTATTTATGTGATTAAATACTCATCAAATACCATATGATGTAAGCATCTAAAGCGTGTAAAATAAGTAGGTCAGAAGAAGATCAACAAATTAAAGGGACTGGTGGCAGCATTTAAAAGATGAATGTCTGTTAGTCTAAAAATTAATTTTACTTTTAATTTCTCATTGATTCAATTCATTTTCTTATAAGATTTTCATTAGCAATTAATTAAAAATACACCAAGAAAAAATACACATTAAAATATGATCTGAAATGCTATAGAGTATATCTTATTTTTTTGATTCCTTATATATAAAATGCACTAAAATTCTAATTCCATTAATGTAGAAAAATGTTTTGCATAAATTAAAAAAAACCTAAAAGCTATAGCAATGATCTACTAATATCTCCTTCTCTGAATATCATTTAAACAGAGCTAAAAATTAATTTTAAAAACTGTTAACTTAGTTATATATATATATATATATGCATATTTCATGCAAAATCAGATAGATTTAACCAATCAAAACATAAGATGTTAAGCTCTAAAGCATGCCTCTGGTTCACAGCTTTGGTCTGATCTATTTTAAGAGGAAAAAAAAAAA
>SJYA01015405.1:0-10260 GCA_006410615.1 Neotragus moschatus
CACCATCTGCAGTGATTTTGGAGCCCAGGAAAATAAAGTCTCTCACTGTTTCCATTGTTTCCCCATCTACTTGCTGTGAAGTGATAGGACCAGATACCATGATTTTAGTTTTTTGAATGTTGAGTTTAAGCCAGCCTTTTCACTCTCCTCGTTCACCTTCATCAAAAGGCTTGTTAGTTCCTTGTTGCCTATTTCCATAAGGGTGGCGTCATCTGCATATCCAAAGTCATTAATATTTCTCCAGGAAATCTTGATTCTGGATTGTGCTTCATCCAGTCCAGCATTTCTTATGAGGTACACTGCATGTAAATTAAATAAGCAGGGTGGTAATATGCATCCGTGGGGTACTACTTTCCCAATTTGGAACCAGTCCATTGTTCTATGTCTGGTTTTGTTGCTTCTTGACCTTCATACAGGTTTCTCAGGAGGAAGACAAGGTGTTCTGGTATTCCCATCTCTTTAAGAATTTTCCACAATTTGTTGTGATCCACACAGTCAAAGGCTTCAAAGTAGTAAATGAAGCAGAACTAGATGTTTTTCTGGAATTCTCTTGCTATTTCTATGATCCAGTGGCTGTTGACAATTTGATCTCTGGTTCCTTTGCCTTTTCTAAATCCAGCTTGTACATCTGGAAGTTCTTGGTTCATATACTGTTGAAGCCTAGCTTGAAGGGCTTTTAGTATTATCTTGCTAGTAATGTAATGAAATGAGTGCAACTGTGCAACAGTTTGGACATTCTTCGGGGTTGCCTTTCTTTGGGATTGAAATGAAAACTGACGTTTTCCAGTCCTGTGGCCACTACTGAGTTTTCCCAATTTCCTAGCATATTGAGTGTAGCACTTTAACAGCAGCATCCTTTAGAATTTGAAATATCCCAGCTGTAATTCCGTCACCTACACTGGCTTTGTTCCTAGAGATGCTTCCTAAGGCCCAGTTGACTTTACACTCCAGGATGTCTGGATCTAGGTGAGTGATCACACCATTGTGGTTTTCTGGGTCATTAAGATTTTTTTGTAATAGCTCTTCTGTGCATTCTTGCCACCTCTTCTTAATATCTTCTGCTTCTGTTAGGTCCAGACCATTTCTGTCCTTTATTGTGCCCATCTTTGCATGAAATGTTTCCTTTGTATCTCTGATTTTCTTGAAGAGATCTCTAGTCTTTCCAATTCTATTTTTTTCTGCTATATTTTTTGCATTGTTCACTTAGGAAGACTTTCTTATCTCTCCTTTCTATTCTCTGGAACTCTGCATTCAGAGGGGTATATCCTTCCTTGTTCCTTTGCCTTTTGCTTCTTTTCTTTTCTCAGCTATTTGCAAAGCCTCCTCAGACAAGCATTTTGCATTTCTTGGGGGTGGTTTTGATTATCATCTCCTGTACAATGTTAAGAACTTCCATCCATGGTTCTTCAGGCACTCTCTATCAGATCTAATCCTTTGAATCTATTTTTTCACTTCCACTGTATAATCATAAGAGATTTGATTTAGGTCATACCTGAATGGTTCTCCCTACTTTCTTCAATTTACATATGAATTTGGCAATAAGGATTTCATGATCTGAGCTACAGTCTGCTCCCAGTCTTATTTTTGCTGACTGTATAGAGCTTCTCCATCTTTGGCTGCAAAGAATACAGTCAATCTGATTTCTGTATTGACCATCCAGTGGTGTCCATGTGTAGAGTTGTCTCTTGTGTTGTTGGAAGACAGTGTTTGCTATGACCAGTGCATTCTCTTGGCAAAACTCTTGTTAGCCTTTGCCATGCTTCATTTTGTACTCTGAAGCCAAACTTGCCTGTTACTCCAGGTATCTCTTTGCATTTCAGTCCACTATGATGAAAAGGACATCTCTTTTTGGTGTTAGTTCTAGAAACATCATATGGAACACTGTCTTGTCTAATTCAANTCTCTTGGCAAAACTCTTGTTAGCCTTTGCCATGCTTCATTTTGTACTCTGAAGCCAAACTTGCCTGTTACTCCAGGTATCTCTTTGCATTTCAGTCCACTATGATGAAAAGGACATCTCTTTTTGGTGTTAGTTCTAGAAACATCATATGGAACACTGTCTTGTCTAATTCAATGAAACTATGAGCCATGGCATGTAGGGCCACCCAAGACAGCCAGGTCATGGTGGAGAGTTCTGACAATCCATGGTCCACTTCAGGGGTAATGGCAAACCCCTTCAGCATTCTTCCCTTGAGAACCCCATGAACAGTATGAAAAGGCAGAGATACGACACTGAAAGATGAACTCCCCAGGTTCATAGGTACAGAATATTCTACTGGAGAAGAGCAGAGAAATAGCTCTACAAGGAATGAAAAGGCTGAGCCAAAGCAGTAACAACACCCACTTGTCAATGTGTCCAGTCGTGAAGGTAAAGTTCAATGCTGTAAAGAACAATATTGCATAGGAACCCTGGATTTTAGGTCCATGAATCAAAGTAAATTCGAAGTGGTCAAACAGGAGATGGCAAGAGTGAACACTGACATTTTAGGAATCAGAGAACTCACATGGATGGGCTTGGGTGAATTTAATTCAGGTGACCATTATATCTACTCCTGTGGGGAAGAACACGCTTGATGTTCTCAGCTACTTCGTTGCCTACCTGCATGGAATAACTTTATTTGGGTCCTATGGTTAAAAGACAAGGTGTTGCAATTTGCTCAAACACCTTATCTTTTAACCATAGGACCCAAATAAAGTTATTCCATGCAGGTAGGCAATGAAGCAGCTGAGAACATCAAGTGTGTGGACTGCAGAAGCAAAATGAAATGCGTACCACTGCCCGGCGCCCCTTTCTCCATATGTCAAATGGGTGAGCCTGATGGAGACCTTAAAGGATACCTTATTCATGTAGAACTTCATCTAGAGAGTTGATTTATTCATCAGTAAAATCAAGTAATTAAATATAAATTTATTAAGTTAGAGCTTGTGAAATATCCTTTTGAGGGACAGATGAGATTAAAAAAAATAATAATAGACCATCTAGTTCCTGACATCAGATAGCCTAAGAATGTAGGCAAAATTCAACTGTAGGTGGGAGGCAAGATAGCTAAGTAGATGCATGGATGGATGGATGGGTGGATACATAGATAGGTGACAGATATCTCATAGATGTGTGGATGGATTGATGGATAGGAAGATAGATGATTGGTAGATAATTAGATAATAGATATCTGATATGTGGATGGAAGGATGGATAGGTAGGTAGGAAAATAGCAGGTCAATGATATATAGATATAGAGACACAGAGATATATGTTAGATACACTGAGCTATTTATTCATATGCTTGGTCTCTAAGTAGTTGTCATGTGCCTGCTATTGCTGTTGCTAAGTCACTTCAGTCGTGTCCGACTCTGTGCGACCCCATGGACTGCAGCCACCCAGATTCCTCCGTCCATGGGATTTTCCAGGCAAGAGTACTGGAGTGGGGTGCCATTGCCTTCTCCTATAGTATATTAACCACTGTGCATTCAAAGATAAACTTAATAGTCATCATCCTCATGGAATGAGCAGTCTAATAATGAATTCATGAGACATATAAATACTGATAATGTGTTGAGAAATACTAAAACAGGCCTGTGCACAACATATTATTCACATAGCACACAAGAACTGCTGAATCTAGAGACCAAAAGTAAAATGTTATTAAATTCTAATCTAATTAATTTAAATTCTGAATGCTAGTGATGCTGTTAATAGGGATAGATCAGTATGGGTCAATGTAGCTGGCAAAGTCCTCTAGGAAAAGAGTTGGAATGTGAACCTTGAAAAATGGAAATGTTTGGACAAATGGAAGCAAGGACTTTATTATCGGTTTCAGGAATAGAACAGATTCCTGGCTCATTAAGGGTGCTTAATGAAGGCAAAGATAGTAAATAAGGAGTGGCTTTTTGTAACAAGAATGACAACAAAAATTAAAACTTAATTCCGTTTGCAGGAAGGAAGTGCCATGAAAGAAATGAGTGCATTGAAGACAAAATTGTTTCAAATTGTCTTACGATAGATACAAGTGGGATATTTATAGACAGTTCAGGAGCAACCACGGTTGCAACAGAAAAGAGCCTTTCCATCTCCATTTCCAATTATTGTCCCAGAACACTTCAAAGTAAGCAAATCTAAAATCCAATACAGACAGTGTGAGCTCTGGGAACACAAGAGATTGTCTCTCTTTTATAAAGAGGATTTCAGACGATGGGAAAGGCAGGAAAGGTGGCATTTAAAGACAGCGGTTCTGTATCAGAGAACGCGCTGGTAGAGCAAGACCACAGGAAGCCGCTCTCTTTTCAAGCAACATCATCAACGCACCAGGCATGTTGATAAAGGGGGCAGCATTCTAATTCTCAGTCTTTCCAAAGCAGCCAATGGCTTGCTGCTAGGGGTAGTAAATTTGGCTCTCTTTGTGCTGTTGATGAATTTGCAATTGAATCAGTGTGTTGTGTGGGATCCTCAGTGCTCACCTCATCTTTTCCATCCTTTGGGAAACACTTCCCTGAAAGGATAGCTCTAAAAAGTGATAGCAGTGTGTTCTTTTAAATCCCTCCAGAAAGAGGAATTCAGCCCAACTGTGTATCGTAACATCTTCAAACAGGAAGAAGCAGTTTCTTAGACCTTATAAGTAGGATGACAACTACCAAAACTAAGGCGTCCTACAGGAAGGTAAAAAGTTAATTTTGAATCCAAGATAAGTCGTCAGTGAATGATTTCAGATATATATTACTCTTTTAACCAAACGGCATGAGTCTCAACAAAAAGTTAGTTCTGATTCGAATAGTCCTCAAGATAAGAACCAGAATTCTGAGAACATTAGGTGACTTCCTGTTTGTTAAATGCATCCGTCTTGCCCTCCCTGCCCCCATCCCATAGGCTGTCTGTAGACCCCTTTTCAGATGCTCCTTTAGCTCAGACTTCATTCTCTCCAGATTTTCTTTTCTCGTGGCCAGATTTACCCATGCTAGTTCTTTAAATTATGTTGCTCTTCTGGGCTCAGACTTCCCTTTACTTTCTTCTGATTTTATAGACCCTCCTTGGAAATTAAACAGCGCCTTGTAAACAAATTCCAGTTGTGCATTTCTCTGTTTACATCCACCGTGACTTGCAAATGCATATTTCCAGTGTCGTGGTGAAAGTGGTGGCACTCAGTCCTGTGCAACTCTGCAACCCCATGGACTGCAGCCCACCACACTCCTCTGTCCATGGGATTTTCCAGGCAAGAGTGCTGGAGTGGGTTATCACTTCCTTCTCTAGATCTTCCTGACCCAGGGATTGAACCTGGTCTCCCGCACTGCAGGCAGACGCTTTACCTTCTGAGCCTCCAGGGAAGCCCAATGTCCTGGCAGTCCCTGTAATCTCATCCCCAGTCCCCAAATGTTCTCCCAGTCTCTTTCCATGATACCAGTTAATCCTATGAACCAGTTACCCATGCTGGATCGTTCTGTTAGTCGTAACGATTTCTCCTCATTCTCTGACTTTAACTGCTTTTTATATTCTACCAAAATACATCTCATACACACTTCTTAAAAATTATTTCCTATATCCTGTCTCCCTAATCACTTTTGAGATCCTCACCTCTTCTCATGAAATGTTACAGTAGATCTCTCATCAATTTCTCCCTGCTTGCATTTTCTCTTTCCTTGAGTATATTTCCCATGTGGTCACCATACTCCAAAGCATAAATGTTACATTATGTTCTTGTTTATAAACGTTGCTTGGTGTCTACAATATTAAATCACATCACCTTAGCATTTGAACTCTACTCTGAAACCCTAGTGTCCTGTCGTCTGATTTCATGAATCAGCTGCCCATCCGTGCACACCCTCTGCCTTCATCAGCCCTTCCTTCAGTTATCATTCCCCCTTCCTGGAGCACCTGTACTTTCTTCTGTGTCTTGTTGTTGTTCAGTCACTAAGTCGTGTCTAACTCTTTGGGACCCCATGGACTGCAGCACACCAGGCTTCCCTGTGCTTCACCATCTCATGAAGTTTGCTCAAACCCGTGTCCATTGAGTCGGTGATACCATCCAACCATCTCATCCTCTGCCATCCCCCTTTCCTCCTGCCCTCAATCTTTCCCAGCATCAGAGTCTTTTCAAATGAGTCAGCTCTTCATATAAGGTGGCCAGAGTATTAGAGCCTGAGCTTCAGCATTAGACCTTCTAATGAGTATTTCAGGTTGATTTCCTTTAGGATTGACTGGTTTGATATCCTTGCTATCCAAGGGACTCTCAAGAGTCTTCTCCAGCACCACAATTTGAAAATAAGATCTTGTCACTGTTTCCACTTTTTCCCCATCTATTTGCCGTGAAATGATGGGACCAGATGCCCATGCCCATAATGTTAGTTTTTTGAATGTTGAATTTTAAGCCAACTTCCTCACTCTCCTCGTTCACTTTCATCAAGAGGCTCTTTAGTTCCTCTTTGCTTTCTGTCATTATAGGGGTATCATTTGTGTATCTGAGGTGGTGGATATTTCTTCCAGCAATCTTATTTCCAGATTGTGAGTCATTCAGCCTGGCATTTCACATGATGTACTAGGTCATGTCTTCTCATCCTCAGATCCCTGTGACATATTAACAAATTCCAAGCTTTTAACTTAAAGTCAACAAATTCACCTTGGGCATTCCCTAAGTGAAAGGCATGCAGTGTGGTATCTATAATTTTAAAAATGTATAAAACCCAGAAGAGAAGACCTTACACAAGTAAAGAAAATAACCCCGAAACACTGCTAACAGCAACTTGTGATGAGAATGGTCCATTCTTTCTATGGGGAATCATTTGTATAACTACCACATAGTTAATTCCTTTCGAACAGACTGGTCCCAAATTGAGAAAGGAATACATCAAGGTTGTATATTGTCACCTTGCTATTTAACTTATATGCAGATTACATCATGTGAAATGCTGGTCTGGATGAAGCACAACCCAGAATCAGGATCAGGGGGAGCGATATCAGTAGCCTCAGATATGCCGATGACACCACCCTTATGGCAGAAAGTGTAGAGAAACTAAAGAGCCTCTTGATGAAAGTGAAAGAGGAGAGTGAAAAAGCTGGCTTAAAACTCAACATTGAAAAAACTAAAATCATGGCATCAGGTCCCATCACTTCATGGCAAATAGATGAGGAAACAGTGGAAACAGCTTATTTTCTTGGGCTCCAAAATTTAAAGACACTTGCTTCTTGGAAGAAGAGCTATGACTAACCTAGACAGCATATTAAAAAGCAGAGATATTACTTTACCAATAAAGGTCCTTCTACTCAAAGCTATGGTTTTTCCCATTAGTCATATATGGATGTGAGAGTTGAACCATACAGTAACCCGAGAATCAAAGAATTGATGCTTTTGAACTGTGGAGTTGGAGAAGACTCTTGAGAGTCCCTTGGACTGCAAGGAGATCAAACCAGTGCATCTTGAATATTCATTGGAAGGACTGATGCTGAAGCTTAAGCATCAATACTTTGGCCACCTAATGCAAAGAACTGATTCATTGGAAAAGACCCTGATGCTGGGAAAAAATTGAAGGCAGGAAGAGAAGGGGACAACAGAGGATGAGATGATTGGATGACATTACTGACCAGACGGACATGTGTTTGAGCAGCTCTGGGAGTTGGTGATAGACAGGGAGGCCTTGTGTGCTATTGCCCATGGGTTGCAAAGAGCAAAAGGCCTTCACAAAGTCAGTAGGATACTAAGAAATTGTGATTCCACACCATCTTCCCCCCACACCTGTGTTCCTGCAGAGGTTACTTTTTATGTATTTCTGGTACTTTTTAGAAAGTAGAAGATGCATTTATCTATATAGCCATTAGACTTCTCTCAAGCAGGATGACCCTGGGGTGGAAGTCCTACTCTCTTTCCCAGTTTCCTAGTGAGACTGAGCCCAAGTTGCCCACAGGGTTGAGTTACTTAATAATCCCTGTGTGTTTGCTTCTTCCCTCCCCCTTATCTCCTTGCCTCACCTGCTCCTTCCTCTCTTTTTTGCAGCACTACCTCCAGAATAATCTATTTACTTGGAATAGTTTTACTTGCAAATAATTTTTACTCACAAATAACTTTCTCAGACCCAACTTTGGAGGGAACTTGCAGGACTCATGAGAAAAATTGGTACTATTCTCAGACAATGATAGCCTTTTCTAGGGATATGTAACCTGCAGAAATGAAATGATTTGATTATGCTTTAATAGGATATTAACAGGTAGTATTAATATTTTTGAACAGGAGCATGAGTATACTCAGATGTGGGGGGGGCGGTGTGTGTGTAGGTGTGCATGGCTGTGTGGATTTCAGTTCTCTACTGAAGTGGTTCCTTTTTCCAATTAAATACAATGGGCTCTCATTCCTAAAGCTGTATTGGTTAGAACAGTTTGGTTGTTTACAGGTTTTTACTTGGAGCAAAGAAGATAGACATGTTCGTTAGATGATTTGAGACACCACGTCTTTAGATTGTACTTTATGGAGGATGAATCGAACCCGTTGTCAAGTCCAGACACATAGCCAGTTGGGGTTCTTCTTTGAAGAAAGTATTTAAATGGTTGCAGATGATTCTACTTATTCTTTTTTTTCCCCTGTAGTTCCTTAGATAAGAGAAAATGTAAAGAAACCTGACTTATTTGAACTTTCATTCCTATAGGATTAGAAAATGCAATGGGTTTTCTTATGCTCGTCAAAATTCTGGCTGCACGTTGGAATCTTTCTGTGCACATTTCTGTAAATTTAGCTTCATATTTTATTTAGCTACACTCCTCTCTTATTCAAGTGCCATTGTAAGCAGACAAAGCTTTGAATGTAAAGAATGTGGTGTGATAAACANAAATACAATGGGCTCTCATTCCTAAAGCTGTATTGGTTAGAACAGTTTGGTTGTTTACAGGTTTTTACTTGGAGCAAAGAAGATAGACATGTTCGTTAGATGATTTGAGACACCACGTCTTTAGATTGTACTTTATGGAGGATGAATCGAACCCGTTGTCAAGTCCAGACACATAGCCAGTTGGGGTTCTTCTTTGAAGAAAGTATTTAAATGGTTGCAGATGATTCTACTTATTCTTTTTTTTCCCCTGTAGTTCCTTAGATAAGAGAAAATGTAAAGAAACCTGACTTATTTGAACTTTCATTCCTATAGGATTAGAAAATGCAATGGGTTTTCTTATGCTCGTCAAAATTCTGGCTGCACGTTGGAATCTTTCTGTGCACATTTCTGTAAATTTAGCTTCATATTTTATTTAGCTACACTCCTCTCTTATTCAAGTGCCATTGTAAGCAGACAAAGCTTTGAATGTAAAGAATGTGGTGTGATAAACAAGAGGGTGATAAAGAGAAAAACTTAATTCTCTATAAATGGAAGCCACAGCACAGTAAATTTGAAACAGAGCTGTTAAAATTAAGCTCCAAATAAAAAGGGGAGCTTTTATTTTTTTTCCGTGAAATTCTTTGATCTTTTCTCTGTATATGTAATTTTTATTTTTATTTGTCCTGAGTTTATATAATGTGTGTAAGCACGTTTGTGGTGGGCATGTGAAATAGGAGAAAGCCAACCTTCACAAAGTAATTTATTCTTTACTTTTCTGTTCATCTTTTCCTACAGTGCTGCTAATTATGTCTTATTCTTAAGTCCTATTACTTCAACTAGTTTAGATACGAGAAAGAAAAAAGAATGCTCCCAGATAATGAGAAATAGGTCAAATATAAACTGGTACCTTCAGCCCAGAGGAGATTGGTCACAATTGTAGTCTTTAAAATTTTACATGTAAAATATATTTCATTGAACTTTGCTAACCAATCAGTTTTCAGCTGGCTTGCTAAGTTTTAAAAAGGCATATATAAATAAGCATTCCTGAGATGGAAATATTTTCCTTGGTGGTCTGTGTGTGTGTGTGTGTGTGCTAGGTCGATTCAGGCGTGTCTGACTCTTTATGATCATATGGGCTATAGCTCACCAGGCTCTTCTGTCCGTGGGAGTCTCCAGGCAAGAGCACTGGAGTAGGTTGCCATGCTCTCCTCCAGGGCATCTTCCCAGGGACTGGCCCGTGTCTCCTTGGTCTCCTGCATTGGCAAGCAGGTTCTTCAGCACTACTGCCACTTGTGAAGCCTGCAAAAAGCATTCTTGTATAGTTAGAATGGAGAAGGCATTAAAATATGCTTATTTCTTTCAAAGTTTGCACATCATCTGGTTCAAGAAATCTGGTTGAAACAACTAAGCATCAGTTCAGTTCAGTCGCTCAGTCGTGTCTGACTCTGTGACCCCATGAATCGCAGCACGCCAGGCCTC
>SJYA01015419.1:7382-18758 GCA_006410615.1 Neotragus moschatus
GAAAGGACAGAGGCACTCCCTGAACCATTCCTAAAGAACCACAAATGTTCCCTGGGTGGTGCCAACATTCATAAAGACGACAAATGTGTCAGGCCCCTTCAGATGAACCTGATTTCCCTGCATTCCCTCGATTTTAAATCCTAGTATCAACTCACAGCTCCGTGGCACGTGTGACAATCCTTGTTCCTTTCAGGGAAAGCCATAGATATTTATGTCAACTTCGCGGGAAGACTGACTCTCTTTCGAGTGTTCGGGAGGAAAGCGTAAGTGCGTGTCTTCACTGGAGACGAGGCCTGACTCACCTCTGGGGCTCCAGAGGAACGCTAAGGTCCATGTCATCACTGCAGAGGACACCTCAGGATCCAGCCTCAGCTCCTGACGAGAACTTAAGGCCCGGCACTGACTTGAGAGCAATGTCGAGAGGCCCCTGGCATCTCCCATGGAGACTGGACTTTGTAGAGGTCAAACGAGGGGATCCCAGAGGGCCCCATCATAACTTGAGAGGGACTGCCCCAAGTCGAGAAAACCTAGGAGATTCTCTCCTCCAGGCGAGATGAGGCCTTTTTCCGCGGCAATATATTAAGGGAAATCACACCAACCCACTTAGACTTCGAAAGTTCCTTCCCACCCTTGTAACACCCCAAGAAGTTCCTCGAAACACCTGTCTCCACTCAAGAGGAATATCGTTGGTCCCGTCAAAAAGGAAGAGGAGCCTCGTTGTCTCCTCCTCAGCCAGAAATCAACGTTCCTTTCCCTGCTTCGTCAAGAAAGGGGAAAGGATTCTCGGCGTTCCAGTCGNAACCTAGGAGATTCTCGCCTCCAGGCGAGATGAGGCCTTTTTCAGAGGCAGCATATTGAGGGAAATCACCCACCCCACTTAGACTTCGAAAGTTCCTTCACACACTTGCTACATCTCAAGAAGTTCCCAGAAACACCTGTCTCCACTTAAGAGGAATACCGTAGGTCCCGCCACAACTGAAGAGGAGCCTCGTCCTCTCGTCAGCCAGAAATAAAGGTTCCTTTCCCTGCTTCGTCAAGAAAGGGGAAAGGATTCTCGGCGTTCCAGTCACAATCCAGGAGGAGGTGTTATCCACAGGAAAGGCCAGAGGCACTCCCTGGGTGGTGCTGCCATTACTAAAGACCCACAAATGTTCCCTTGGTGGTGTCAATATTCTTAAAGACCAGAAATGTGTCAGGCCCCTTCAGATGAACATAACTTCCCTGCATTCCCTCGACTGTCAACCCGAGTATCAACTAACACCTCCTTGGCATGTGTGACAGTCCGTTGCACTTCGAGAGAATGCCACAGATTTTTATGTCAACGTCATGGGAAGCCTGACTCTGATTCGAGTGCTCGGGAGGAGAGCGAAAGTTCATGTCTCTACTGGAGACAAGGCCTTACTTTCTCTGGGGACTTCAGAGGAACGCCAGGGTCCATGTCANGTTGCACTTCGAGAGAATGCCACAGATTTTTATGTCAACGTCATGGGAAGCCTGACTCTGATTCGAGTGCTCGGGAGGAGAGCGAAAGTTCATGTCTCTACTGGAGACAAGGCCTTACTTTCTCTGGGGACTTCAGAGGAACGCCAGGGTCCATGTCAGCACTGCAGAAGACACCTGAGGTTCCGGTCTCAGCTCCTGACAAGATCTTAGGAGCTGGCACCGACTTTAGAGCAATGTCGAGAAGCCCCTGGCAACTCACATGGAGACTGGACTCTGTGGAGGTNGAGGAAAGTGGAAGTGCGTGTCTACACTGGAAACGAGGCCTGACTCCCCTCTGGGGACTCCAGAGGAACGCAAAGATCCATGTCAGCAATGCATAGGACATCTCAGGTTCCGTCCTCAGCTCCTGACGAGAACTTAGGACCCGGAACCGACTTGAGATCAATGTCGAGAGGCACCTGGCAATGCACATGGAGACTGGACTTTATGGAGGTTAAACGAGGGGATCCCAGATGTCCCCGTCGTAACTCGAGAGGAACTGCCCCAACTCGAGAAAACCTAGGAGATTTTTTCCTCCAGGCGAGATGAGACGTTTTTCAGAGGCGGCATATTGAAGGAAATCACACCATCCCACTTAGACTTTGAAAGTTCCTTCACACCCTTGCTACAACACAAGAAGTTCCGGCTTAGCTCCTGATGAGAACTTAGGACCCGGCACAGACTTGAGAGCAATGTCGAGAGGCCTGTGATAACGCACATGAAGGCTGGGCTTTGTGCAGGTTAAACGNCACCTCAGGTTCCAGCCTCAGCTCCTGACAAGAACTTAGAACCCGGCACCGACTTGAGAGCAATGTCGACAGGCTCCTGGCAACTCACATGGAGACTGGATGTTACAGAGGTCAAACGAGGGGATCCCAGACGTCCCCATCATAACTCGAGAGGGACTGCCTCAAATCGAGAGAAACTAAGAGATTCTCCCCTCCAGGCAAGCTGAGGCCTTTTTCGGAGGTGGCTTCTCATGGGAAATCGCACCACCCCACCTAGACTTCGAAAGTTTCCTTCACACCCTTGCTACACCTCAAGAAGTTCCCCGAAATACCTGTCTCCACGCAAGAGGAATACCTAGGGTCATGCCACAACTGAAGAGGAGCCTCTTTGTCTCCTCCTCAGCCAGAAATGTAGGTTCATTTCCCTGCTTCGACGAGAAATGGGAAAGAATTCTTGGCATTCCAGTCGCAACACAGGGGGAGGCGCCCTCCAAAGGAAAGGCCAGAGGCATTCCCTGGGTGGTGCCACTATTCCTAAAGACCACAAATATATCAGATCCCTTCAGATGAACCTGATTTTCCTCCATTCCCTCGATTGTCAACCCGAGTATCGACTCACACCTCGGTGGCATGTGTGACAGTCCTTGTCACTTCGAGGGAAAGCCACAGATTTTTATGTCAACTTCCCGGGAAGCGTGACTCCGATTTGAGTGCTCGGGAGGAAAGCGGAAGTGCGTGTCTCCACTGGAGACGAGGCCTGACTTCCCTCTGGGGACTCCAGAGGAAAACCAAGATCACTGTCAGCACTGCAGAGCGCACCTCAGGTACCGGCCTGAGCTCCTGACGAGAACTTAGGACCTGGCACCGACTCTATAGCAATGTCGAGAGGCCCCTGGCAACTCACATGGAGACTGGGCTTTGTGGAGGTCAAAGGAGGGAATCCCAGAGGTCCCCATTTTAACTCGAGAGGGACTCCTGCAACTCGTGAAAGACTAGGAGATTCTCCCCTCCAGGTGAGATGAGGCCTTTTTCGAAGGTGGCATCTCGAGGGAAATCACACCACCCCACTTAGACTTCGGAAGGTTCCTTCACACACTTGCTACACCTCAAGAAGTTCCCCGAAACACCTGTCTCCACTCAAGAGGAATCCCGAGGGTCCCACCACTACTCAACAGGAGCCTCGTTGTCTCCTCCTCAGCCAGAAATGAAGGTTCCTTTCCCTGCTTCGTCGAGAAAGGGGAAAGGATTCTCGGCGTTCCAGTTGCATCTCAGGAGGAGGCGCTCTCCACAGGAAAGGCCAGAGGCACTCCCTTGGTGGTGCCACCATTCCTAAAGACCCACAAATATTCCCTGGGTGGTGCCACCCTTCCAAAAACCACAAATGTGTCAGGCCCTTTCAGATGAACTTGATTTCCCTTCATCCCCTCGACTGTCACCCGGAGTATTGACCCACACCTCGGTGGCACGTTTGACAGTCCTTGTCACTTCGAGGGAAAGCCAGAGATTTTCATGTCAACTTCACGGGAAGTGTGACTCTGATTCAAATGCGTGGGAGGAAAGCGGATGTGTCGTCTCCACTGGATACGAGGCCTGATTCCCCTCTGGAGACTCCAGAGGAACGCCAAGATCCATGTCAGCACTGCAGAGGACACCTCAGGTTCCGGCCTCAGCTCCTGATGAGAACTTAGGACCCGGCACCAACTTGATGCTAATGTCGAGAGGCCTCTGGCATCTCACACGGAGACTAGATTTTGTGGAGTTCAAACATGGGGATTCCAGAGGTCCCCGTCGTAATTTGAGAGGGACTGCCGCAACTCGAGAAAAACGAGGAGATTTTCCCCTCCAGGCAAGATGAGGCCTTGTTCCGAGGCGGCATCTTGAGGGAAATCACACCACGCTATTTAGACTTCGAAAGCTTCCTTCACATCCTTACTACACCTCAAGAAGTTCGCCGAAACTCCTGTATCCACTCAAGAGGAACACCGAGGGTCCCGCCACAACTGAAGAGCAGCCTCGTTTTCTTGTCCTCAGCCAGAAATGAAGGTTACTTTCCCTGCTTCATCGAGAAAGGGGAAAGGAAACTCGGCGTTCCAGTCGCATCTCAGGAGGAGGCGCTCTCCACAGAAAAGGACAGAGGCACTCCCTTTGTGGTGCCACCATTCCTAAAGACCCACAAATATTCCCTGGGTGGTGCCACCCTTCCAAAAACCACAAATGTGTCAGGCCCTTTCAGATGAACTTGATTTCCCTTCATCCCCTCGACTGTCACCCGGAGTATTGACCCACACCTCGGTGGCACGTTTGACAGTCCTTGTCACTTCGAGGGAAAGCCAGAGATTTTCATGTCAACTTCACGGGAAGTGTGACTCTGATTCAAATGCGTGGGAGGAAAGCGGATGTGTCGTCTCCACTGGATACGAGGCCTGATTCCCCTCTGGAGACTCCAGAGGAACGCCAAGATCCATGTCAGCACTGCAGAGGACACCTCAGGTTCCGACCTCAGCTCCTGATGAGAACTTAGGACCCGGCACCAACTTGATGCTAATGTCGAGAGGCCTCTGGCATCTCACACGGAGACTAGATTTTGTGGAGTTCAAACATGGGGATTCCAGAGGTCCCCGTCGTAATTTGAGAGGGACTGCCGCAACTCGAGAAAAACGAGGAGATTTTCCCCTCCAGGCAAGATGAGGCCTTGTTCCGAGGCGGCATCTTGAGGGAAATCACACCACGCTATTTAGACTTCGAAAGCTTCCTTCACATCCTTACTACACCTCAAGAAGTTCGCCGAAACTCCTGTATCCACTCAAGAGGAACACCGAGGGTCCCGCCACAACTGAAGAGCAGCCTCGTTTTCTTGTCCTCAGCCAGAAATGAAGGTTACTTTCCCTGCTTCATCGAGAAAGGGGAAAGGAAACTCGGCGTTCCAGTCGCATCTCAGGAGGAGGCGCTCTCCACAGGAAAGGACAGAGGCACTCCCTTTGTGGTGCCACCATTCCTAAAGACCCACAAATATTCCCTGGGTGGTGCCACCATTCCGAAAGACCACAACTGTGCCAGGTCCCGTCAGATGAACCTGATTTCCCTGCATTCCCTCGACTGTCAACCTGAATATCGACTCACACCTCGGTGGCACGTGTAACAGTCCTTGTCACTTCGAGGGAAAGCCACAGATTTTTATGTCAACTTCACGGGAAGCCTGAATCTTATTCAAGTGCTCGGGAGTTAAGCGGAAGTGTGTGTCTCCACTGGAGACGAGGCCTGACTCCCTCTAGTGACTCCACACAAACGCCAAGATCCATGTGAGCAGTGCAGAGGACACCTCAGGTTCCGACCTCAGTTCCTGACGAGAACTTAGGACCCGGAACCGACTCGAGAGGAATGTCGAGAGGCCCCATGGAAACTCCCATGGAGACTGGACTTTGTGTAGATCAAACGAGGGGATCCCAGTGTTCCCCATCCTAACTCGAGAGGGATTGGTGCAACTCGAGAAAAACTAGGAGATTCACCCCTCCAGGAAATGAGGCCTCTTTCCGAGGCGGCATCTCGAGGGAAATGACACCACCCCACATAGACTTCGGAAGGTTCCTTCACACCCCTGTTACACCTTAAGAAGTTCCGTGAAACATCTGTCTTCACTCAAGAGGAATACCGTGGGTCCAGCCACAACTGAAGAGGAGCCTCATTGTCTAATCCTCAGCCAGAAATGAATGTTCCTTTCCCTGCTTCGTAGAGAAAGGGGAAAGTATACTCAGCGTTCCAGTTGCATCTCAGGAGGAGAGTACCCAAAAGGAAAGGCCAGAGGCACTCCCTTGGTGGTGCCACCATTCCTAAAGACCACAAATGTGTCAGGCCCCTTCATATGAACCTGATATCCCTGCATTCCCTCGACTGTCAACCCAAGTTTCGACTCACACCTCAGTGGCACGAGTGACAGTCCTTGTCACTTTGAGGGAAAGCCACAGATTTCTGTGTAAACTTCACGGGAGGCCTGTGTCTGATTCAAGTGCTCGGGAGGAAAGCAGAAGTGCGTGTCTCCACTAGAGACGAGGCCTGACTCCACTCTGGGGAATCAAGAGGAACGCCAAGATCCATGTCAGCACTGAAGCTGACACGTCAGGTTCGGCCTCAGCTCCTGACGAAAACTTAGGCCTCAGCACCGACTTGATAGCAATGTCAAGAGGCCCCTGGCAATGCACCTGGAGACGAATTTGTGGAGGTCAAACGAAGGGATCCCAGGGGTCCACAACGTGACTCCAGAGGGATTGCTCCAACTCGAGAAAACCTAGGAGATTCTCCCCTCCAGGCGACATGAGACCTTTTTCCGAGGCGTCATCTCGAGGGAAATCACACCACCCCACTTAGACTTCTAACCGTTCCTTCACACCCTTGCTACAACACAAGAAGTTCCCCGAAACACCTGTCTCCACTCAAGAGGAATACCGAGGGTTCTTCCACAACTGAAGAGGAGCCGCGTTGTCTAATCCTCAGCCAGAAATAAAGGTTCCTTTCCCTGATTCCTCGAGAAAGGGGAAAGGATTCTCAGCGATCCAGTTGCTTCTCAGGAGGAGACGCTCTCCACAGGAAAGGCCAGAGGCACTCCCTGAGTGGTGCTACCATTCCTAAAGACCCACAAACGTTCACTGGGTGGTGCCACCATTCCTAAAGACCGTAAATGTGTCAGGCCCCTTCAGATGAACCTGATTTCCCTGCTTTCCCTCAACTGTCAACCCGAGTACACACTCACACCTCGACGGCATGTGTGACAGTCCTTGTCCCTTCGAGGGGTCGAGGGACAGCCACATATTTTTATGTCAACTTCACGGGAAGCCTGACTCTGATTCGAATGCTGGGGAGGAAAGCGAAAGTGCGTGTCTCCACTGGAGACGAAGCCTGACTCCACTCTGGGGACTCCAGAGGAACGCCAAGATCCATGTCAGCACTGCAGAGGACACCTCAGGTTCTGGCCTCAGCTCCTGACGAAAACTTAGGACCCGGCACTGACTTGAGCGCAATGTCGAGAGGCCCCTGGCAACGCACATGGAGACTGGATTTTGTGGAGGTCAAACGAGGGGATTCCAGAGGTCCCACTCGTAACTCGAGAGGGACTGCCACAACTCGAGAAAAACTAGGAAATCCTCCCCTCCAGGCGAGATGAGGGCTTTTTCCGAGGCGGCATCTCGAGGGAAATCACACCACCCCACTTAGACTACGAAAGGTTCCTTCACACCCTTGCTACACCAGAAGAAGTTCCCCGAAACACCTGTCACCACTCAAGAGGAATATCAAGCATCCCGCCACAACTGAAGGGGAGCCTTGTTGTCTCCTCTTCAGCTAGAAATGAAGGTTCCTTTCCCTTCTTCCTCGAGAAAGGGGAAGGGATTCTCAACGATCCTGTTGCATCTCAGGAGGATGCACTCTCCACAGGAAAGGCCAGAGGCACTCCCTGGGTGGCGCCACCATTCCTAAAGACCCAGAAATGTTCCCAGGGTGGTGCCACCATTCGTAAAGACCACAAATGAGTCAGGGCCCTTCAAGTTAAACTGATTTCCCTGCATTCCCTTGTCTGTCAATCTGAGTATCGACTCACACCTCGGTGGAATGTGTGACAGTCCTTCTCTCTTCAAGGGAAATCCACAGATTATTATTTCAACTTCACGGAAAGCCTGACTCTGATTCGAGTGCTTGGGAGGAAAGCGGAAGTGCATGTCTCCACTGGAGACGAGGCCTGACTCCCCTCTGGGGACTCCAGAGGAACGCCAAGATCCTTGTCAGCACTGCAGAGAACACCTCAGGTTTTGGCCTCAGCTCCTGACGAGAACTTAAGACTCGGCACCGACTTGAGAGCAATGTCAAGAGGCCCCTGGAAACACACAAGGAGACTGTAATTTGTGGAGGTCAAACGAGGGGATTCCAGAGGTCCCACTCGTAACTGGAGAGGGACTGCCACAACTCGAGAAAAACTAGGAGATTCTCCCCTCTAGGCGAGATACAGCCTTTTTCCGAGGTGACATCTCGAGGGAAATCACACCACCCCGCTTAGACTACGAAAGTTTCCTTCACACCCCTGGTACACCTTAAGAAGTTTCCCGAAACACATGTCTCCACTCAAGAGGAATACCGAGGGTTCCGTCACAACTGAAAAGGAGCATCGTTGTCTCCTCCTCAGCCAGAAATGAAGGTTCCTTTCCCTGCTTCGTCGAGAAAGGGGAAAGGATTCTCAGCGATCCAGTTGCATCTCAGGAGGAGGCGCTCTCCACAAGAAAGGCCAGAGGCACTCCCTGAGTGGTGCCACCATTCCTAAAGACCCACAAATATTCCCTGGGTGGTGCCACCATTCCTAAAGACCACAAATGTGTCAGGCCACTTCAGATGAACTTGATTTCCCTGCATTCCCTCGTCTGTCAATCCGAGTATTGACTCACACCTCGGTGACACGTGTGACAGTCCTTGTCCCGTCGAGGCAAAGCCACAAATGTTTATCTCAACTCACGGGAAGCCTGACTCTGTTTCGAGCGCTCGAGAGGAAAGAAGAAGTGCGTGTCTCCAATGGAGACGAGGCCTGACTCCACTCTGGGGACTCCAGAGGAACGCCAAGATCCATGTCAGCAATGCAGAGGACACCTCAGGTTAGGGATTCAGCTCCTGATGAGAACTTAGGAACCGACATCGACTTGAGAGCAATGTTGAGAGAACCCTGGCAACTCCCATGGAGACGGGACTTTTTGGAGATCAAACGAGGGGATCTCAGAGGTCCCCATCGTATCTCGAGAGGGATGGCCGCAACTCAAATAAAACTAGGAGATTCTCCCCTCCAGGCGAGATGAGGCCTTTTTCGAGGAGGCGATTCGAGAGAAATTACAATACCCCACTTAGACTTCGAAAGGTTCCTTTACACCCTTGCTACACCTCAAGAAGTTCCCCGAAACACCTGTGTCCACTCAAGGGGAATACCGAGCGTCCCGCCACAATGAAGAGGAGCCTCGTTGTCTCCTCCTCAGCCAGAAATGAAGGTTCCTTTCCCTGCTTTGTCGAGAAAGGCTAAAGTATTCTCGACATTCCAGTCGCATCTCAGGAGGTGGGCTCTCCACAGGAAAGGCAAGAGGCACTCCCTGGGTACTGCCACCATTCCTAAAGACCCACAAATGTTCCTTGGTTGGTGCCACCATTCCTAAAGACCACAAATGTGTCAGGCCCCTTCAGATGAACATGATTTCCCTGCATTCCCTCGAATGTCAACCTGAGTATCGACTCACACCTCTGTAGCACGTGTGATAGTCCTTGTCCCTTCGAGGGAGAGTCTCATACTTTTATGTCAACTTGACGGGAAGTCTGACTTTGATTCGAGTGCTCGGGAGGAAATTGGAAGTGTGTTTCTCCACTGCAGACGAGATCTGACTCCCCTCTNAGCACGTGTGATAGTCCTTGTCCCTTCGAGGGAGAGTCTCATACTTTTATGTCAACTTGACGGGAAGTCTGACTTTGATTCGAGTGCTCGGGAGGAAATTGGAAGTGTGTTTCTCCACTGCAGACGAGATCTGACTCCCCTCTGCGGACTCCAGACGAATGCCAAGATCCATGTCAGCACTGCAGAGGACACCTCAGGTTCCGGCCTCAGCTCCTNGTTTCAGGCTCCTTTAGATGAACCTGATTTCCCTGCATACCCTCGACTGTCAACCCAGGTATCGACTCATACATCGGTGGCACATGTGACAGTCCTTGTGACTTCGAGGGAAAGCCAGAGATTTTTATGTCAACTACACGGGAAGCCTGAGTCTGAATCGAGTACTCCAGAGGAAAGTGAAAGTGGGTGTCTCCACTGGGAACGAGCCCTGACTCCCCCTGGGAACTCTAGAGGAACGTCAAGATCCATGTCAGCACTGCAGAGGACACCTCAGGTTGCAGCCTCAGCTCCTTACAAGAACTTAGAACCCGGCACCGACTTGAGAGCAATGTTGAGAGGCCCCTGGCAACGCACATGGAGAGTGGACTATGTGGATGTCAAACGAGGGGATCCTAGAGTTCCCTTTCGTAACTCGAGAGCTACTGGCACAACTCGATAAAAACTAGATTCTCCTCTCCAGGCGAGATGAGGCCTTTTTCCGAGGAGGCATCTCCAGGGAAATCACACCACCCCACTTAGACTTCGAAAGGTTCCTTCACACTCTTGCTACACCTCAAGAAGTTCCCCGAAACACCTGTCTCCACTCAAGAGGAATACTGAGGGTCTCGCCTCAACTAAAGAGGGCCTGGATGTCTCCTTCTCAGTCAGAAATGAAGGTTCCTTTCCGTGCTTTGTCGAGAAATAGGAAAGGATTCTCAGCATTCCAGTGGCATCTCAGAAGATTGTGCTCTCCATAGAAAAAACCAGAGGCACTCCCTGGGTGGTGCCACCATTCGTAAAGACCCACAAATCTTCCCTGGGTGGTGCCACCATTCCTAAAGACCACAAATGTGTCAGGCCCCTTCAGATGAACCTGATTTCCCTGAATTTCCTCGACTGTCAACCCGACTATCGACTCACACCTCGGTGGCACGTGTGACAGTCCTTGTCCCTTCGAGGGATAGACATAGATTTTTCTGTCAACTTCACGGGAAGCTTGACTTTGATTCGAGTGCTCGGAAGGAAAGCAGAAGTGCGTGTCTCCACTGGAGACGAGGCCTCACTGCCCTATGGGGACTCCAGAAGAACGCCAAGATCCATGTCAGCACTGCAGAGGACGCCTCAGTTTCTGGCCTCAGCTCCTGAAGAGATCTTAGGACCCGGCATCGACTTGAGGACAATCTCGAGAGGGCCCTGGCAATTCACATTAGACTGGACTTTGTGGAGGTCAAATGAGAGGATCTCAGAAGTCCCCATCGTAACTCGAGAGGGACTGCTGCAACTCAAGAAAAACTATGAGATNTCGACTTGAGGACAATCTCGAGAGGGCCCTGGCAATTCACATTAGACTGGACTTTGTGGAGGTCAAATGAGAGGATCTCAGAAGTCCCCATCGTAACTCGAGAGGGACTGCTGCAACTCAAGAAAAACTATGAGATTCTGCACTCCAGGCGAGATGAGGCCTTTTTCCAAGGCGGCATCTCGAGGGAAATCACACCCTCCCATTTAGACTTTGAAAGGTTCCTTCACACTCTTGCTACACCTCAAGAAGTTCCACGAAACACC
>SJYA01015424.1:13696-24019 GCA_006410615.1 Neotragus moschatus
ATTACTTTGCCGACTAAGGTCCGTCTAGTCAAGGCTGTGGTATTTCCAGTGGTCATGTATGGATGCAAGAGTTGGACTGTGAAGAAGGCTGAGCGCCAAAGAATCGATGCTTTTGAGCTGTGGTGTTGGAGAAGACTCTTGAGAGTCCTTTGGTCTGCAAGGAGATCCAACCAGTCCATTCTGAAGGAGATCGGCCCTGGGATTTCTTTGGAAGGGATGATGCTAAAGCTGAAGCTCCAGTACTTTGGCCACCTCATGGGAAGAGTTGACTCATTGGAAAAGACTCTGATGCTGGGAGGGATTCGGGGCAGGAGGAGAAGGGGACGACTGAGGATGAGATGGCTGGATGGCATCACTGACTCGATGGGCGTGAGTCTGAGTGAACTCCGGGAGTTGGTGATGGACAGGGAGGCCTGGCGTGCTGCGATTCATGGAGTCACAAAGAGTCGGACATGACTGAGCGACTGAACTGAACTGAACTGAAAGAAATAAACTTGGAAAGAGGGAAAGGGAAATGCTCTCTTTGCCTTAATGAATGGAAAAAATTAATTTTTCAAGTACTCCTGAAGTTCATTTCAGTTCAGTGGCTCAGTTGTGTCCAATTCTTTGCGATCCCATGAATCACAGCACGCCAGGCCTCCCTGTCCATCACCAACTCACAGAGTACACCCAAACTCATTTCCATTGAGTTGGTGATGCCAACCAACCACCTCATCATCTGTTGTACCCTCTCCTCCTGCCCTCAATCTTTCCCAGCATCAGGGTCTTTTCAAATCAGTCAGCTCTTCACATTAGGTGGCCAAAGTATTGGAGTTACAGTTTCAATATCAGTCTTTCCAATGAACATCCAGGACTGATCTCCTTTAGGATGGACTGGTTGGATCTCCTTGAAGTCCAAGGGGCTCTCAAGAGTCTCCTCCAATACCACAGTTCAAAAGCATCATTTTTTTGGCACTCAACTTTCTTTACAGTCCAACACTCATTCATATATGACTACTGGAAAAACCATAGCCTTAACTAGACGGACCTTAGTCGGCAAAGTAATGTCTCTGCTTTTTAATATGCTGTTTAGTTTGTCATAACTTTCCTTTCAAGGAACAAGCATCTTTTAATATCATGGCTGCAGTCACCATCTGCAGTGACTTTGGAGCCCCAAAAAATAAAGTCAGCCACTGTTTCCACTGGTTCCCCTTCTATTTCCCATGAAGTGATGGGACCAGATGCCAGGACCTCAGTTTTCTGAAAGCTGAACTTTAAGACAACTTTTTCACTCTCCTCTTTTGCTTTCATCATGAGACTCTTTAGTTCTTTTTCACTTTCTGCCATAAAGGTGGTGTCTTCCGCATATCTGAGGTTATTGATATTTCTCTCTGTAATCTTGATTCCAGCTTGTGTTTCATCCAGCCCAGCATTTCTCATGATGTACTCTGCATAGAAGTTAAATAAACAGGGTGACAATATACAGCTTTGACGTACTCTTTTTCCTATTTGGAACCAGTCTGTTGTTCCATGTCCAGTTCTAACTGTTGCTTCCTGACCTGCATAAAGATTTTTCAAGAGGCAGGTCAGGTAATTTTGTATTCCAAACTCTTTCAGAATTTTCCACTGTTTATTGTGACCCACACAGTCAAAGGCTTTGGCATAGTCAATAAAGCAGAAATAGATGATTTGCTGAAGCTCTCTTACTTTTTCCACGATCTAGCAGATGTTGGCAATTTGATCTCTGGTTCCTCTGCCTTTTGTAAAACCAGCTAGGAAGTACAGGAACATCAGGAAGTTCACAGTTCATGTATTGCTGAAGCCTGGCTTGGAGAATTTTGAGCATTACTGTACTAGTGTGTGAGATGAGTGCAATTGTGCGGTAGTTTGAGCATTCTTTGGCATTGCCTTTCTTTGGGATTGGAATGAAAACTGACCTTTTCCAGTCCTTAGGCCATTACTGAGTTTTCCAAATTTGCTGACATACTGAGTGCAGCACTTTCACATCATTGTCTTTCAGGATTTGAAGTAGCTCAATTGGAATTCCACAATGTCCACTAGCTTTGTTTGTAGTGATGCTTCCTAAGGCCCACCTGACTGCAGATTCCAGGGTGTCTGGGTCTAGGTGAGTGAGTTTTAAAATATTTGAAGATTTCAAATTTCTTTGGTTATATGCATTATATATGTTTTTCTGTATTGTGCAGGAAATCTAACCAAAAATTTTGTAAACATTTATTTACAAAGTGCTTGAAAAATTAAATGTAACAGAAGTAATGTTTTATCCAGAATTTTACATAGTTATCTACATTTGTAAATGCAAATACTGCTCACAGTAATCACTTTGCATGATGAATATTAGACAACTGAACAATCAAACCTAAGTTATTACTGAATGCTTACAGTGCTTCCCAGTGGTGCCGTTGGTAGAGAACCTGGCTGCCAATGCAGGGTTGAGAAGGTCCTATGGAGGAGGGCATGTCAACCTACTCCAATATTCTTGCCTGGAGAATCCCACGGACAGAGGAACCTGGCGGGCTATAGTCTATGGGGTCATAAAGAAACAAGTGTAAAACAGATAGCTTGATGCGTAACTTAACAACAAAAAAAAATATTCAATTCACAGATTACATTTAGTGAATATTGCTAACCCTTAGAGCCATTAGCTAATAGGTTTTCTCAATTGGTAATTTATTTTCCACTGTGAGTCTTGAGATAACTTAAACTTTTGATAGCTAACATATTAATTGAATTTGTTAGGTATCTATTGGTCTTCTCAGATGGCACAGTGGTAAAGAATCCGCTTCTAATTCTTGAGATACAAGAGACATGTGTTTGATTCCNAGGCCATTACTGAGTTTTCCAAATTTGCTGACATACTGAGTGCAGCACTTTCACATCATTGTCTTTCAGGATTTGAAGTAGCTCAATTGGAATTCCACAATGTCCACTAGCTTTGTTTGTAGTGATGCTTCCTAAGGCCCACCTGACTGCAGATTCCAGGGTGTCTGGGTCTAGGTGAGTGAGTTTTAAAATATTTGAAGATTTCAAATTTCTTTGGTTATATGCATTATATATGTTTTTCTGTATTGTGCAGGAAATCTAACCAAAAATTTTGTAAACATTTATTTACAAAGTGCTTGAAAAATTAAATGTAACAGAAGTAATGTTTTATCCAGAATTTTACATAGTTATCTACATTTGTAAATGCAAATACTGCTCACAGTAATCACTTTGCATGATGAATATTAGACAACTGAACAATCAAACCTAAGTTATTACTGAATGCTTACAGTGCTTCCCAGTGGTGCCGTTGGTAGAGAACCTGGCTGCCAATGCAGGGTTGAGAAGGTCCTATGGAGGAGGGCATGTCAACCTACTCCAATATTCTTGCCTGGAGAATCCCACGGACAGAGGAACCTGGCGGGCTATAGTCTATGGGGTCATAAAGAAACAAGTGTAAAACAGATAGCTTGATGCGTAACTTAACAACAAAAAAAAATATTCAATTCACAGATTACATTTAGTGAATATTGCTAACCCTTAGAGCCATTAGCTAATAGGTTTTCTCAATTGGTAATTTATTTTCCACTGTGAGTCTTGAGATAACTTAAACTTTTGATAGCTAACATATTAATTGAATTTGTTAGGTATCTATTGGTCTTCTCAGATGGCACAGTGGTAAAGAATCCGCTTCTAATTCTTGAGATACAAGAGACATGTGTTTGATTCCTGGGTCAGGAAGATCCCCTGGAGGAAGAAATGTCAACCATTCCAGCATTCTTGTTTGGAAGATTCCATGGATAGAGAAGCCTGGCGGGCTACAGTCTCTGGGGTTGCAAAGAGTGGACACAGCTGAGCAGTTGAGCACACACACTCACACCAACAGGCATCCCCTGTGGGATATGCATGGTACTTACTGTTTGATTTTTACAAAATTATAAAAAGCAAGAGATTATCTCCATTTTGCTGGTGAGACACTGAACCTTAGTGTAGTTACCAATGATTTCAAGTTCACCAAGTGGTAAAAGTAAATGGAGGATTTAAGTTTCTCCAAATTCTTTTTTTTCCCAATATATTATGCAGTACTACACTCATGTAGAATCTTGAATTCCTGTCCCAGCCATTCTGCTCTATGATTATATTAAGTAGGACTAGCAAATCAAAAGCACTGAATTTCACTTTTGATTAATGAAGCTGAGGTGGATTTTATTGGCTCTATGTTGTCAACAACACAATTAGAGTTGAGCTATGCACTTTTCTTCCCTCTACAAGCCAAATGGAGAAAGAAGAAAAAAGAATAAATTTAAGGAAGACATTTTACAAAGATTTTGTGATCCTAAATCACATATTTTATGTCTTCACTTCTACAAATACTTCCATTGCCATGGAAACCCATATAACCACAGGGACATCAAGAAAGATTTAGACTGAAATCAAGTCAAGGTACTTGTCTTTTCCTTTGATATCTGGAGATTAACACTTTAACAATACATCTGTCTTTGTTATTTGAAGATCACAAATTACCAAATGTTACACATCCCTAAGGAAGATCACATCAAAGGATGATATTAAATAACAAGATTTCTTAAACAATTATTTGGAGCATCTAGAAAAAAGGAAACCATGGGAATGATATTATGTAAATTTATGGCAACTTAAAGCAATCTAATGTCTTTATGCATTAAAAGGAAAGGTTCTAATCTAAATGGAATGTGTCTCCTTATCATATCCAAGTTGATTTTACCTTCTAATTTTCAATATCCTTCATTAAGTAAGTGTTAGTTGCCCAGTCGTGCCTGACTCTTTGCGACCCCATGGACTGCAGCCCACCAGACTCTTCTGTCCATGAGATATTCCAGGCAAGAATACTGGAGCGGGTTGCCATTTCCTTCTCCAGAGGATCTTCCCGACCCAGGGATCGAACCCAGGTTTCCTGCACTGCAGGCAGATTCTTTACCGACTGAGCTACAAGGGAAGCCCCAATCCAGCATTATCCCTATTCTAAATAAAAATTTCTTTATTTTTTCACCTTCCTGAATTTTCATCATTTACATTAAAAAAAAAATGTGACTGGTCAAGTCATGAAAGAAATTGAAACAAGTAGCTCCTGTAAATTTGCAAAAGATGAGGTTCCCTCAATCTCAGGTCAGTACAATTATCCAGTAAACTGGCTCTCAGTTTACTTTGAACAGAGATTATTAACCTCTGTGTGATTAATTTGATACTAGGAGATCCATTTAGTTACTTCAGTTAATCTGGATTTCATTCCTCTTCCCAGGAAGGCAGGCCAAATGATGGTCTATTATGGGAGCCAAATATTACCAGATTTCACTACCTAGCCTTATTCTACATTAACAAGTAGAATGACACAATTAAAAGTAAGAGATTGAATTTACTTCTGAAATATAATTAAAGACAAAAATTTTGTCCAACACAGAAATTCTTTCCACATAGGTAGTAAAGAAAGACAAATTCTTATTACTGAACAAACTGTTGGAAGGGGAAATTTCCCCCTCTACTGATTTTGGGTTCTTGTGGTTAGAATGAAAATAAAATCTATGCAAGACAGATTAACAGAAGAAAAGGAAAAAAAAAAGTTTAATTTCTGTGCACAAAGGTATCATAAAAATGAGACCTAAGCAGTGACCAAAGCAGGAAGGTTTTATACTTTTAGACAAAGAAATAATAAATTTGTAAGCAACTGACATGGTGAAAAAATTTAGGCTTTAGGTGCTTAATTAGCAAGGAATCTAAGGTTGGGCTTGAGATAGTAAATTAAAGAAGCAGCCAGGTTTGTTAATACAGGTTTCCAGGTCCTGAATTCCTTATTTTCTGGCAATAAGGGTGTCCTTCAACCTCCAGATGCAGGGAGGGCACCTTCAGAGGGACAGAGTAGGGTCAGGGTGTGTCTTACATGGACTATTTCTCAAGTAATTTCAATTCAAAGTAATCAAATAGGCCATTATGACATATATTGGATTTGTCCTCCTGAGGCTCCACAAAGTATTAAAATCAGAATGTGATGAGCATCATAGACAATTCACCAAGAGATAGGAAAGACAGAAAGAAAGCTCAGTCTTTGTATATTCAAGCAGATACATCCCATTACACACAGCTTCTCAAGATAATAACCTGTCCTTGTCAGATGTACAGACACCATAACTGCTCACACATAGTGCATTCCAGGTTCACCTGTTTGCGGTGACCATCTGTATTAGCTAATCAGCTTCATCCAGAGGAAAAACACATTTCTCAGATCTTGAAGACAGGAGATATTTTTGTGACTTGGAGCATGGAGCCAGCCAATAAAAACAGAAGTGGAAAATGGGGTGAGATCTCCCCTGATTTTTACATTTCAATGAGGTGGTTCTCATATTATTAAAAAAAAAAAGTTTGAGTCCTAACGTTAGTAAAAGGCTGTAAAATACAATTCATATTTTATGGCAAGACAAAAATTTAAACATAAAAACTGCATCTGCCTTTAGTGTCCACACTCGCCTCTACTGTGCATTTTACCTGCATTATGTCTGGACCAGATCTCTCCACTGGCAGAAATAACTGCTCAGTCATGAAGAGCAGCATTCTCTTAGCATCAACAAGACAATTCCTTAAAAGATATGATTACCAAACAGGAAAGTGGGGTGTTGTGACGGATACATTATGAGGTTTAACATATATACACTACTTTATATAAAATAAATAACCAGCAAGCATCCACTGTATAGCACAGGGAATTATACTCAATATTTTCTAATAAGCTATAGGTGAAAAGAATCTGAAAATGGATAAATAGTAATATATACATTAATGTATATATATGCCATATATATATATATATAATTTATATATAAAATTGAATCACTCTGTTGCACACCTGAAACTAACACAGTATTGTAAATCAGCTATACTTCATATGAGATCAGGTGTGTTCAGGGTGTATGGCTGTAGACTCAACTATACTTTAATAAAAAATAAAATAATAAAAAATAAAGCAAGAAAAAGAACAGCTATTTTTGAGACATTCAAACTTTATTATAAAATAGACTTTGTACTAGTTGATTTTGCCTAACTGTAGACTAATATAAATGTCCTGGCATATGTAAAGTAGGTGAGGCTAAGCCACAGTGTTCAGTAAGTAAGGGGTATTAAACAGATTTTTGACATGCTATTTTCAACTTATGATGTGTTTATTGGTATGCAATTTCATCATAAGCCAATGAAAATCTGTAATTAAAAATCAATAAATTATTTAAAAAGATAACATTCCTTCTTTATCCTGTAATGTGTTATGATGACCCACTACTCTGTACTTACAGATCTGGACTTTGTAAATTTTGTCATATAATGGACAGCCCTCTTTCTCAAAAGCCTGTATAACTGTGCTTTGACCTCTAATCAGGGGAACAGTTCCCAGAGCTTTCTAAGAGGCTGTTCCCAGGTTATAATCTTCAATTTGGCTTGAATAAAATTTTCCACTTTTTTCTTAAATCAACTGATTATTTTTCATTAATAGCTCTATCTAGTTTTCAAAAGTACATACACGCACACATATATTTCAAAGAGAAAACAACTTACAATTTTAAGTTTTCTAAGGCAAATGAGAAAAAGGAAGGAGGGAACTCTTTCAACATAGATAATTAAGTCTCCTATTTTTAAGGTATTCTGGCCATTAATGATTTTATCATTTCTAAGAAATCTAATATTTTGTATCTCTGCTATAGCTTTCATATATATATATATATATATCAGGAAAAATCAGAAATCAGATTTAATTAATTTTATAGAAAAGATACTCTATTTTTCAAAAAGCCATCATGTCAGTCAAAATCTATTAAAATATATGCACTTTTAAACTTGAGTTTATTATCACATAATAACAGGATAATGTAAACATATCCTTGCAGTTCTTTTACTAAAACCTTCTTCCCCCAAAATTAACTAGAACGCTCTCCTTTGATGTGCATCTGCCCAACATAATTAAGATATAAATAGTATAATTTTTAGACGTTCATTTTCTAATACATCAATAAACACTGATGATAGTTTTGATCCAACAGAGCAGAAATTTGAATTTCCCATTGAACTGTAACCTAGAAGAAGCAGTCTCTTTGTTTTTTTTCCCTAACAGAAACCGCAGTAATAAAGCTTGCTACTTTGTTATCACCAGAATTACATAAGCCAAGCACGTATTTTGGAGAAGACAATGGCACCCCACTCCAGTACTCTCGCCTGGAAAATCCCATGGACGGAGGAGCCTGGTAGGCTGCAGTCCACGGGGTCGCTAAGAGTCAGACATGACTGAGCGACTTCCCTTTCACTTTTCCTTTCATGCACAGGAGAAGGAAATGGCAACCCACTCCAGTGTTCTTGCCTGGAGAATCCCAGGGACAGGGGAGCCTGGTGGGCTGCCGTCTATGGGGTCACACAGAGTCGGACACGACTGAAGGGACTTAGCAGCAGCAGCAGCAGCAGCAAGCATGTATCTAATGAGGCCTTACCATGTAACAGATTCCTCCTAGGTAAGAGATAGACAGCTATAACAAAAGAAGTCTCCTTCATGAAGCTCACATTACTGTAAGATAGACAATATACTTATAAACAATTGCATACATCATAAGTTTATGTGGTGATAAACAGCATTAAGGAAAACATCAGAGAAATAAGATTGGTATGAAAGGATGGTAATTTAGGTAATGAAGCCAGGAAATTCTTATTGTGAAGATAGCATATAGCTGAGAAGCAAATGAAGTCAGAGAACCAGCCACAGGAATACATGATTGGAGATATGAAAAGGAAGTGGAGACGTTTTAAAACAGGGGTCTATTTGACATGTCAATGCAATGCATTTAAGAAAGAGTAAGAGATGAAACTGGAGAATTAACTGCAGGCCAGATTATACAGATTTCTATATAATTTTATTAAAATTTTAATCTTATTCTAAATGTGATGAGAAGTCATTGGGGATTTTGAATTTAGAGTTTACATCATATAACAAATATTTCAAAAGGATGACATGGGTTACTTTATGAAAATTAGACTGAAGTTGGGAAGGGAAACTAATGGAGACTATCATCACATCCAGCAAGAAACTGGTGCAGGTGAAACTAGGTACTGTGGTTTAACTGGTGAGTATAGGAAATTATTTTGTGTTTTAGGCCAAATTTATTTTTCCATGAACAAAATAAGGCACATGAAAGAGAAACAAAATTTAATGAAGACTGTGAATTTTGGCCTGAACAAACAAATGTATTTTAGGGTCATTTATTGAGCTAAGGATGTAGCACAAGCAACAGGTTTGGGGTAAAAATTAACAGTTGAACTTTTATCAGATTAATATGAAATATCTGCCAAATCAATCAACTAATTTAGGACTATTATAATTTTAACATAGATAATTTTATATGATCTAGACACTAAATTTTCCTAACCTAAAGAATTATGAGAGTCTACTTTATCCCACTTCTTTAATCCTCAAAATGATTAAAAAGGGGACAGACCATATCTGTCTACTTAGTACAGACCATACCTCCTAATACTAGAATGCTTACAACATATAATACCTACTTTCTTCATTGGAGAAACACCAAGTATAAGTAAGAGACAAATTGAGGACAATATCCATTGCTGATATATACAACTGCTGGATTAGAAGTTTTCATTCTTATTTTTATTTAGGACATGTTCCAAAACACCCAAGGTAAAACAACAGTCTAACTCTTTTATATTAATTTCACAGTTTTTTAAAATTCAATCTTTATTGCTAAGATTTTTGATTGCTCAGTGGCTCAGTTAGCATGATCTTACATAATTTTATACATCATATAAATAGCAAGAGAGTTCCAGAAAAAAACATCTATTTCTGCTTCATTAACTATGCCAAAACCTTTGACTGTGTGGATCACAATAAACTGTGGAAAATTCTGAGAGAGATGGGAATACCAAACCACCTAATCTGCCTCTTGAGAAATCTGTATGCAGGTCAGGAAGCAACAGTTAGAACTAGACATGGAAGAATAGACTGGTTCCAAATAGGAAAAGGAGTGCGTCAAGGCTGTATATTGTCACCCTGCTTATTAAACTTCTATGCAGAGTACATCATGAGAAACGCTGGACTGGAAGAAACACAAGCTGGAATCAAGATTGCTGGGAAAAATATCAATAACCTCAGATATGCAGATGACACCACCCTTATGGCAGAAAGTGAAGAGGAACTAAAAAGCCCCTTGATGAAAGTGAAAGAGGAGAGTGAAAAAGTTGCCTTAAAGCTCAACATTCAGAAAACAAAGATCATGGCATCCAGTCCCATCACTTCATGGGAAATAGATGGGGAAACAGTGGAAACAG
>SJYA01015433.1:0-11191 GCA_006410615.1 Neotragus moschatus
CATTCCCTGGGTGGTGCCACCATTTCTAAAGACCCACAAATGTTCCCTGGTTGGTGCCACCATACTTGAAGACCACAAATGTTTAAGACCCCTTCAGATGAAACTGATTTCCCTGCATTTCCTCTACTGTCAACCCGAGTATCGACTCACAAATCGGTGGTACGTGTGACAGTCCTTCTCACTTCGAGGGAAAGCCACAGATTTCTGTGTAAACTTCATGGGAAGCCTGTCTCTAATTCAAGTGCTCGGGAGGAAAGCGGAAGGGCGTGTCTCCACTGGAGATGAGGCCTGACACCCCTCTGCGGAATCAAGAAGAACGCCAAGATTGATGTCAGCACAGCCGAGGACACCTCAGGTACCTGCCTCAGCTCCTGAGGAGAACATAGCCCTCGGCACCAACTGGAGAGCAATTTCGAGACGGTCCTTGCAACTCCCATGGAGACTGCACTTTGTGGAGGTCAAACGAGGGGATCCCAGAGGTCCCGTCGTAACTCGAGAGGGACATTCAAAAATCGAGAATACCTAGGAAATTCTCCTGTCCAGGCGAGATGAGGCCTTTTTCCGAGGCGGCATCTCGAGGGAAATCACACCACCCCACTTAGACTTTGAAAGCTTCCTTCACACCCCTGCTACACCTCAAGAAGTTCCCCGAAACACCTGTCTCCACTCAAGAGGAATACCGAGGGTCCCGCCACAACTGAAGTGAAGTCTCGTTGTNTTTTCCAAGGCAACATCTCGAGGGAAATCACACCACCCCACTTAGACTTTGAAAGCTTCCTTCACACCCCTGCTACACCTCAAGAAGTTCCCCGAAACACCTGTCTCCACTCAAGAGGAATACCGAGGGTCCCGCCACAACTGAAGTGAAGTCTCGTTGTCTCCTCCTCAGCCAGAAATGAAGGTTCCTTTCCTTGCTTCGTCAAGAAAGGGGAAAGTATTCTCAGCGTTCCAGTCGCATCTCAGCAGGAGGCGCTCTCCACAGCAAAGGCCAGAGGCACTCCCTGGGTGGTGCCACCTTTCCTAAAGACCCACACATGTTCCCTGGGTGGTGCCAACATTCATAAGACTACAAATGTGTCAGGCCCCTTCAGATGAACCTGATTTCCCTGCATTTCCTCGACTGTCAACCCGAGTATCGACTCACACCTCGGTGACACGTTGACAGTCCTTGTCAATTGGAGGAAAATCCACAGATTTTCATGCCAACTTCATGGGAAGCCTGACTCTGATTCGAGTGCTCAGGAGGAAAGTGCAAGTGCATGTCTGCACTGGAAACGAGGCCTGACTCCCCTCTGGGGACTCCAGAGATACGCCAAGATCCATTTCAGCACTGCAGAGGACACCTCAGGTTCGGGCCTCAGCTCCTGACGAGAACTTAGTACCAAGCACCGACTTGAGANAGGAAGCCTAACTCTGAATCGAGTGCTCAGAAGGAAAGCGGAAGTGCGTGTCTCCACTGAAGACAAGGGTTGAATCCCCTCTAGGCACTCCACAGGAATGCCAAGATCCATGTCAGCACTGCAGAAGACACCTCAGTTTCCGGCCTCAGTTCCTGAAGTGAACTTAGGACCCGGCACCCAATTGAGAGCAATGTCGAGAGGCACCTGGCAACTTCCATGGAGACTGGACTTTGTGGAGGTCAAACGAGGGGATCCCAGAGGTCCCCGTCGTAACTCGAGAGGGACTGTCACAACTTGAGAAAAACTAGGATATTCTCCAATCTGGGCAAGATGAGGCCTTTTTCCAAGGCAACATCTCGAGGGAAATCACACCACCCCACTTAGCCTTCAAAAGGTTCTTTCACATCCTTGCTACACCTCAAGAAGTTCCGCAAAACACCTGTCTTCACTCAAGAAGAATACCGAGGGTCCTGATACAACTGAAGAGGAACCTCGTTGTCTCCTCTGCAGCCAGAAATGAAGGTTCCTTTCCCTGCTTCGTCGAGAAAGGAGAAAGGATTCTCAGCGTTGCAGTCGCATCTCAGTAGGAGAGCCCCCAACAGGAAAGGCCAGAGGCACTCCCTGTGCAGTGCCACCATTCCTATAGACCACAAAACTGTCAGGCCCCTTCAGATGAACCTCGTTTCCCTGCATCCCCTCGACTGTCAACCCGAGTAATGACGAACACCTCGGTGGCACGTGTGACAGTCCTTGTCTCTTCGAGTTAAAGTCAAAGATTTTTACGTCAACTTCTCGGGAAGCCTGACTCTGATTCGAGGGCTCGAGAGGAAAGCGGAAGTGCGTGTCTCCAGTGGAGACGTGGCCTGACTCCCCTCTGGGGACTCCAGAGGAACACCAAGATGCATGTTAGCACTTCAGAGGACACCTCAGGGTCCGGTCTCAGCTCCTAACAAGAACTGAGGACCCGGCACCGACTTGAGAGCAATGTCTAGAGGCTCCTGGCAATGCACATGGGGATTGGACTTTGTGGAGGTCAAACGAGGGGATCCCAGTGGTCCCTGTCCTAACTCGAGAGGGACTGCCACAACTTGAGAAAAACTAGGAGATTCTCCCCTCCAGGCGACATGAGGCCTTTTTCCGAGGTGGCATCTCGAGGAAAATCATACCACCCCACGTAGACTTCGAAAGGTTCCTTCACAGCCTTTATACACCTCAAGAAGTTGCACGAAACGCCAGTCTCCACTCAAGAGGAATACCGAGGGTCCCTCCACAACTGAAGAGGAGCCTCGTTTTCTCCTCCTCAGCCAGAAATGAAGGTTTCTTCCCTGCTTCGTCGAGAAAGGGAAAAGGATTCTCTCCGTTCCAGTCGAATCTCAGGAGGAGGCGGTCTCCACAGGGAAGGCCAGAGGCACTCCCTGGATGGTGCCACCATTCCTAAAGACCCACAAATGTTCCCTGTGTGGTGCCAGCATTATTAAACACCACAAATGTGTCAGGCCCCTTCAGATGAACCTGATTTCCCTACATTCCCTCGACTGTCAACCTGAGTATCGAATCACACCTCGGGGGCACGTGTGACAGTCCTTGTCACTTTGAGTAAAAGCCACAGATTTTTATCTCAACTTCACGGGAAGCCGGATTCTGATTTGAGTGCTCCGGAGGAAAGCGGAAGTGCATGTCTCCACTGGATACGAGAGCTGACTTCCCTTTGGGGAAGCTAGAGGAACGCCAAGATCCATGTCAGGACTGCAGAGGACACCTCAGGTTCCGGCCTCAGTTCCTAACGAGAACTTAGGACACGGCACCAACTTGAGAGCAATGTCGAAAGGCCCTTGGCAACACACATGGAGACTGGACTTTGTGGACGTCAAACGAGGGGATCCCAGAGGTCCCCGTCGTAACTCGAGAGGAACTGCCGCAACTCGAGAAAAACTAGGAGATTCTCCCCTCGAGGCGATATGAGGCCTTTTTCTGAGGCGGCATCATGGGGAAAATCACACCACTCAAGGTAGACTTCGAAAAGTTCCTTCACACCCTTTATACACCTCAAGAAGTTGCACGAAACGCCTGTCTCCACTCAAGAGGAATACCGAGGGTCCCTCTACAACTGAAGAGGAGCCTCATTTTCTCCTCCTCAGCCAGAAATGAAGGTTCCTTTCCCTGCTTCTTTGAGAAAGGGGAAAGTATTGTGGGCTTTCTAGTCGCATCTCAGGAGGAGGCACTCTCCACAGGAAAAACCAGAGGCACTCCCTGGGTGTTGCGACCATTCCTGAAGACCCACAAATGTTCGCTGGGTGGTGCCACCATTCCTAAAGACCAAAAATGTGTCAGGCCCCTTCAGATGAACCTGATTTCCCTGCATTACCTCGACTGTCAACCCGAGTATCGACTCACACCTCAGTGGCACGTGTGACAGTCCTTGTCATTTTGAGGGAAAGCCACAGATTTTTATGTCAACTTCACAGGAAGCCTGACTTTGATTCGAGTGCTCGGGAGGAAAGCGGAAGTTCGTGTCTCCATTGGAGACGAGGCCTGACTCCACTCTGGGAACTCCAGAGGAACGCCATGATCCATGTCAGCACTGCAGAAGACACCTTAGGTTCCGGCCTCAGCTCCTGACGAGATCTTAGGACACGATACCGACTTGAGAGGAATGTCGAAAGGCCCCTGGCAACCACATGGAGACTAGATTTTGTGAAGGTCAAACGAGGGGATCCCATGGGTCCCCGAAGTAACTCCAGAGGTATTGCCCCAACTCGAGGAAACCTAGAAGATTCTCCCCTTCAGGCGACATGAGACCTTTTTCCGCAGCGACATCTTGAGGGAAATCACACCAGCCCACTTACACTTCGAAAGGTTCCTTCACACCCTTGCTACACCTCAAGAAGTTGCCCGAAACACCTGTCTCCACTCCAGAGGAATTCCGAGGGTCCTGCAACAACTTAAGAGGAGCCCTTTTGTCACCTGCTCAGTCAGAAATGAAGGTTCCTTTCCCTGCTTCGTCGAGAAATGGGAAAAGATTCTCAGCGTTCCAGTCGCATCTCAGGAGGAGGCGCTCTCCACAGGAAAGGCCAGAGGCACTCCCTGGGTGGTGCCACCATTCCTAAAGACCAAAAATGTGTCAGGCCCCTTCAGATGAACCTGATTTCCCTGCATTACCTCAACTGTCAACCCGAGTATTGACTCACACCTCGGTGACAAGTGTTACAGTCCTTGTCATTTCAAGGTAAAGCCACAGATTTTTATGTCAACTTCACGGGAAGCCTGATTCTGATTCGAGTGCTCGGGGGGAAAGCAGAAGTGCGTGTCTCCACTGGAAACGAGGCCTGACTCCCCTCTGGGGACTCCAGAGGAACGACAAGAATCATGTCAGAACNTGTGAGAGTCCTTGTCACTTCGATGGAAAGACACAGGTTTTGATGACAACCTCACGGGAAGGCTGACTCTGATTCAAGTGCTCGGGAGGAAAACGGAAGTGCATGTCTCCACTGGAGACGAGGCCTGACTTCCCTCTGGCGACTCCAGAGGAACGCCAAGATCCATGTCAGCACGGTATAGCACACCTCAGGTTCCAGCCTCAGCTCCTGACGAGAATTTAGGACCCAGCACCGATTTGAGAGCAATGTCGAGAGGCCCCTGGCAACTTCCATGGAGACTGGACTTTGTGGAGGTCAAACGAGGGGATCCCAGAGGTCCCCATCATAACTCTAGAGGGACTGCCGCAACTTGAGAAAAACTAGGAGATTCTCCCATCCGGGCAAGATGAGGCCTTTTTCCAAGGCGACATCTCAAGGGAAATCACACCACCCCACTTAGCCTTCGAAAGGTTCCTTTACACCCTTGCTACACCTCAAGAAGTTCCCCGAAACACCTGTCTTCACTCAAGAGGAATACTGAGGGTCCTGCCACAGCTGAAGAGGAGCCTCGTTGTCTCCTCCTCAGCCAGAAATGTAGGTTCCTCTCCCTGCTTCGTAGAGAAACGAGAAAGGATTCTCAGCGTTCCAGTCGAATCTAAGGAGGAGGCGCACTCCACAGGCAAGGAAAGAGGCAATCCCTGCATGGTGCCACCATTCCTAACCACCGACAAATGTTCCCTGGTGGTTCCACCATTCCTAAAGATCACAAATGTGTCAGGCCCCTTCAGATGATCCTGATTTCTCTGCATTCCCTTGACTGTCATTCCGAGTATCAACTCACACCTCGGTGGCACGTGTGAGAGTCCTTGTCACTTCGATGGAAAGACACAGGTTTTGATGACAACCTCACGGGAAGGCTGACTCTGATTCAAGTGCTCGGGAGGAAAACGGAAGTGCATGTCTCCACTGGAGACGAGGCCTGACTTCCCTCTGGCGACTCCAGAGGAACGCCAAGATCCATGTCAGCACGGTATAGCACACCTCAGGTTCCAGCCTCAGCTCCTGACGAGAATTTAGGACCCAGCACCGATTTGAGAGCAATGTCGAGAGGCCCCTGGCAACTTCCATGGAGACTGGACTTTGTGGAGACCAAATGAGGGGATCCCAGAGGTCCCCGTTCTAACCCGAGAAGGACTGCCCCAACTCGAGAAAACCTGGAAGATTCTCCCCTCCAGGCGAGATGAACCCTTTTTCCGAGGTGACATCTCAAAGGAAACCACACCACCCCACTTAGACTTCGAAAGCTTCCTTCACACGCTTGCTACACCTCAAGAAGTTCTGCGAAAAACCTGTCTAGACTCAAGAGTAATCCCGACGGTTCCACCACAACTGAAGAGGAGACTCGTGGTCTCCTCCTCAGCAGAAACAATGAGCCTTTTCTCCAAGGCGTCATCTCCAGGGAAATCACACCACCCCACTAAGTCTTCAAAAAATTCCTACACACCCTTGTTACACCTCAAGAAGTTCCCCGAAACACCTGTCTCCACTTAAGAAGAATACCAAGGGTCCCGCCACAACTCAAGAGGGGCCTGCTTGTCTCCTCTTCAGCCAGAAATGAAGGTTCTTTCCCTGTTCCGTCGAGAAATAGGAAAGGATTCTCGGGGTTCCAGTCGCATCTCATGAGTAAGCTCTCTCCACAGGAAAGGCCAGAGGCACGCTCACGCTTGTGCCACCATTCCTAAAGACTGACAAATGTTCCCTGGGTGGTGCCACCATTCCTAAAGACCACAAATGTGTCAGGCCCCTTCATATGAACCTGATTTCCCTGCATTCCCTCGACTGTCAACTCGAGTATTGACTCACACCTCGGTGGCAGGTGTGACAGTCTTTGTCACTTCGAGGGAAAGCCACTGATTTTGATGTCAACTTCACGGGAAGCCTGACTCTGATTCGAGTACTCGGGACGACAGTAGGGGTGAGTGTCTCCACTGGAGACGAGGGCTGACTCCCCTCTCGGGACCTCAGAGGAACGCCAAGATCCATGTCAGCATTGCAGAGTACACCTCAGTTTCCGGCCTCAGCTCCAGATGATAATTTAGGAACCGGCACCAACTTGAGAGCAATATCGAGAGGCAACTGGCAACTCCCATGGAGACTGGACTTTGTGGAGGTCAAACGAGGGGATCAGAGAGGTCCCCGTCCTAACCCGAGAAGGACTGCCCAAACTCGAGAACACCTGGAAGATTCTCCCCTGCAGGCGAGATCAGCCCTTTGGGTGCCCTTTGTCACCTTTCCGAGGTGATATCTCAAGGGAAATCACACCACTCCACTTAGACTTCGAAAGCTTCCTTCACACCTTTGCTACAACTCAAGAAGTTCCCCGAAACACCTGTCTCCACTCAAGAAAATTCCAGAGGGTCCCGCCACAACTCAAGAGGAGCCTCGTTGTTTCGTCATCAGGCAGAAATGAAGGTGCTTTTCCCTGCTTCGTCGAGAAAGTGGAGAGGATTCTCGGCGTTCCAGTCGCATCTCTGGTGGTGGAGCTCTCCACAGGAAAGGCCAGAGGCACTCCCTGCGTGGTACCACCATCCTAAAAACCCACAAATATTCCCTGGGTGGTGCCACCATTCCTAAAGACCACTAATGTGTCAGGCCCCATCAGATGAACCTGATTTACCTGCATTCCCTCGACTGTCAACCCGAGTATCGACTCACACCTCGGTGGCACGTGTGACAGTCCATGTCACTTGAAGGGAAAGCCACAGATTTTGATGTCAACTTCACGGGAAGCCTGACTCTGATTCGAGTGCTCAGGAGGAAAGGGGAGGTGCATGTCTCCACTGGAGACGAGGCCTGACTCCCCTCTCGGGACCTCAGAGGAACACCAATATCCATGTCAGCACTGCAGAGGACACCTCAGTTTCCGGCCTCAGCTCTTGATGATAATTTAGGACCCGGCACCGACTTGAGAGCAATGTCGAGAGGCACCTGGCAACTCCCATGGAGACTGGACTTTGTGGAGGTCAAACGAGGGGATCCCAGAGGACCCCGTTGTAATTCGAGAAGGACTGCCGCAACTCGAGAAAACCTAAAAGATTCTCCCCTCCAGGCGAGTTGAGGTCTTTTTTCGAGGGGGCATCTCGAGGGAAATCACACCACGCCACTTAGACTTCGAAAGCTTCCTTCACACCCTCGCTACACCACAGGAAGTTCCCAGAAACACCTNGTAATTCCAGAGGGACTGCCCCAACTCGAGAAAAACTAGAAGTTTCACCGTTCCCGGCAAGATGAGGCCTTTTTCGGAGGCGGCATCTCAAGGAAAATCACACCACCCTACTAAGACTTCGAAAGCTTTCTTCACACCCTAGCTACACCTCAAGAAGTTCCCCAAAACACGTGTGTCCAATAAAGAGGAATCCCAAGGGTCCCGCCACAACTCAAGAGAAGCCTCGTTGTCTCCTCCTCAGCCACAAATGAAGTTTACTTTTCCTGCTTCGTCGAGAAGGGGGAATGGATTCTCGGCATTCCAGTCGCGTCTCAGGAAGAGGCACTCTCTGAAGGAAAGGCCAGAGGCACTCCCTGGGTGGTGCCACCATTCCCAAAGACCCACAGATGTGCCCTTGGTGGTGCCACCATTCCTAAAGACCACAAATGTGTCAGGCCCCTTCAAATGAACCTGATTTCCCTGCATTCCCTCGACTGTCTACCTGAGCATCTACTCACACCTCGGTGTCACGTGTGACAGTCCTTGTCCCTTCAAGGGAAAGTCATAGATTTTTATGTCAACTTCACGGGNGCCCCTTCAAATGAACCTGATTTCCCTGCATTCCCTCGACTGTCTACCTGAGCATCGACTCACACCTCCGTGGCAAGTGTAACAGTCCTTATCACTTCAAAGGAAAGCCACATATTTTGATGTCAACTTCATGGGAAGCCTGACTCTGATTCGAGTGCTCGGGAGGAAAGTGGAAGTGCGTGTCTCCACTGGAGACGAGGCCTGACTCCCCTCTGGCGACTTCAGAGGAACGCCAAGATCCATGTCAGCACTTCAGAAGACACCTCAGGTTCCGACCTCAGCTACTGAGGAGAATTTAGGACCCAGCACCAACTTGAGAGCAATGTCAATAGGCCCCGGGCAACTCCCATGGAGATCGGACTTTGTGGAGGTCAAACGATGGGATTCCACAGGTCCCCGTCGTAATTCAAAAGAGACTACCGCAACTCACAATAAACTAGGAGATTCTCCCCTCCAGGCGAGATAAGGCCTTTTTCCGAGGTCGAATCTCGAGGGAAATCACACCACCCCACTAAGACTTCGGAAGCTTCCTTCACACCCTTGCTACACCTCAAGAAGTTCCCCGAAATACCTGTCTCCACACAAGAGGAATCCCAAGAGTCCCGCCACAACTCAAGAGGAGCCTCGTTGTCTCCTCCTCAGCCACAAATGAAGTTTCCTTTTCCTGCTTCGTTGAGAAAGCGGATGGATTCTGGGCATTCCAGTTGCGTCTCAGGAAGAGGTGCTCTCCGCAGGAAAGGCCAGAGNTACCTGTCTCCACACAAGAGGAATCCCAAGAGTCCCGCCACAACTCAAGAGGAGCCTCGTTGTCTCCTCCTCAGCCACAAATGAAGTTTCCTTTTCCTGCTTCGTTGAGAAAGCGGATGGATTCTGGGCATTCCAGTTGCGTCTCAGGAAGAGGTGCTCTCCGCAGGAAAGGCCAGAGCCACTCCCTGAGTGGTGCCACCATTCCTAAAGACCCTCAGATGTGCCCTGGGTGGTGCCACCATTCCTAAAGACGACAGATGTGTCAGGCCACTTAAGATGAACCTGATTTCCCTGCATTCCCTCGACTTTCTACCCAAGTATCGACTTAAACCTCGGTGGCAAGTGTAACAGTCCTTATCACTTCGAGGGAAAGCCACAGATTTTGATGTTAACTTCACGGGAAGCCTGACTCTGAGTCGAGTGCTTGGGAGGAAAGCGGAGGTGCATGTTTCCACTGGAGACGAGGGTTGAATCCTCTCTCGGGACCGCAGAGGTACGCCAAGATCCATGTCACCACTGCAGAGGAGACATCAGTTTCCGGCCTCAGCTCCTGATGATAATTTCGGACCCGGCACCAACTCGAGAGCAATGTCGAGAGGCACCTGGCAACTCCCATGGAGACTGAACTTTGTGGNGACACCTCAGGTTCCGTCCTTAGCTCCTGACAAGAACTTATGACCCGTCACCGCCTTGAGAGCAATGTCCAGAGACTCTTGGTAACTCAAGTGGATACTGTAATTTGCGGAGGTCAAACGAGGGGATCCCAGAGGTCCCCATCATAACTCTAGAGGGACTGTCGCAATTCGCCAAAAACTAGGAGATTCTCCTCTCCAGGCGAGATGAGGCCTTTTTCCAAGGCGGCATCTTTAGGGAAATCACACCACCCAAATTTCACTTCGAATGGTTCCTTCACACCCTTGTTACACCTCAAGAAATTCTCTGAAACACCTGTCTCCACTCTAGAGGAATACCGAGAGTCCCGCCACAACAGAAGAGGGGCCTCTTTGTCTCCTCCCCAGCCAGAAATGAAGGTTCCTTTCCCTGCTTCGTCAAGAAATGGGAAAGGATTCTCGGCATTCCAGTCTCATCTCAGGAGTAGGCGATCTCCACAGGAAAGTCCAGAGGAACTCCCTGTGTGGTGCTACCATTCCTAAATACCCACAAATATTCCCTGGTTGGTGTCAACACTCTTAAAGAACACAAACTTGTAAGGCGTTTTCAGATGAACTTGATTTCCCTGCATTTCCTCGACTGTTAACCCGAGTATCCACTCACACCTCGGTGGCATGTGTTACAGTCCTTTTCACTTTGAGGAAAAGCCACAGATTTCTGTGTCAACATCACGGGAAGACTGACTCTGATTCTAGTGCTTGGGAGGAGGGTGGAAGTGCATGTATGCACTGGAGCTGAGGCCTGACTCCCCTCGGGGGACTCCTGCTGAATGCCAAGATCCACGTCAGCACTGAGGAGGACAGCTCAGGATCTGGACTCAGTTCCTGATGAGAACTTAGGACCTGGGACCTAATTGAGAGCAATGTCGAGAGGCCCCTGGAAACTCACATGGAGAATGGAATTTGTGCATGNATGCACTGGAGCTGAGGCCTGACTCCCCTCGGGGGACTCCTGCTGAATGCCAAGATCCACGTCAGCACTGAGGAGGACAGCTCAGGATCTGGACTCAGTTCCTGATGAGAACTTAGGACCTGGGACCTAATTGAGAGCAATGTCGAGAGGCCCCTGGAAACTCACATGGAGAATGGAATTTGTGCATGTCAAACGAGGGGATCCCAGAGGTCCCCGTCGTAACTCGAGAGGGACTGCCAGACCTCGGGAAAAACTAGGAGATTCTCCCCTCCAGGTGAGATGAGGCCTTTTTCCGAGGCGGCATCTCG
>SJYA01015455.1:0-16440 GCA_006410615.1 Neotragus moschatus
TAAACAAAGTTGCCTTAAGTTTTAGCCAGCAAGTAGCAGAGGAAAACAGCAGCACAGTTTAGAGGCAATATTTCACACTGGGAAGACAAATATATAAAAGTACTGGAGAACTTGGGTTTGTAGAACTGAAGATAGTTCTGACTGGCTGGAGTCTAGAGTGGCTAGAAGGAAGTTGCACTGGGAGGGAGACGGGAGGAAGACAGGTCACTCTAAGGATCTTAGACTTGTAAGGAACTACTGTGGAATTTTAAACATGAAGAAAAATTATGTGGATGTGACTGTTTTTGCATGAATCTCCCCAGTGGAAATCTAAGTTCTGTGTTCCTTCTTGGTTCCTCAGGAAAATGAGGTCCTCCAGAGCTTTCTGCAGTCACAGGTGATAGCCGAGAAATCCATCCTGCAGGCAGGTAAAGCTCTCACTGATGGGGAGAAGGCTGTAGCAGGTACGGGGTTGGGTTTGGCTTACAGAGGAATGGGTAGACTTGGGCAGTGCCCTCTGACAGGTATGAGACTAAAACCCTGCAAAGAGATTCCTCTCCATCTGTGAAACAACTCTGCTACATCTGAAAACAGTAAAAGAAATTATGCAATCACAACAGGGTTAAGCATCAGCCAGACTCCCACCACATTCTGGAATGTGCTCTTGGTGATGTGGACAAGGCAAGGAATTCAGAGATTTCTTACCTCCCTTTCCAACTCTATTTTAATATCTGAGGTCAGGAGGGTAGAGACCAATCCTTACCTTATTTTCTTCCCTCTCTAAAACCTTCCTGGGGCAGAGGAGCAGGCCAGGAATGAGACAGCTAAGAAGGAACGGGAGCTGCTAAGACAGAAACTGCAGGAGCAGCAGCAGGAGATGGAGGCGCACAAGAGGAGTCTCCAGGAAGACATAGCCCAGCTGACAGAGAAGCTGGTGAGGGAAAGAGAAAACCTACTGAGAGAGCAGACTATGATGCTGGAGCACAAGCTGAAGGTAAGTCAGGCTGTGGCCTTAGTCGTGCTCGATGGTCATTACCCTGGGGCCTCAGGAAGGGATGGGTGAAGGTTACAGAAAGATCACGGAGGGATGCACCATTGCCATTTACTGCTTGTGATTCATTAAAACCCCAAAGCCTTTGAATCCTTCCAAAATCTTTGAGTGCTATTCTATAAGTAGACTCTGGAGACTTCAAGAGGCCTAGGGCCTCTGCAAGCCATCAGAGAATATAAACACGGTTTGTATTTAAAACCCTATTATAAAATTTGGGGAGTTTTAAAATGATCTCATGAGGCTTGGTTAAATGGATATTCCAACCACATGTATTTAACTGGTTTGCTTTACGAGGGTCACTGCCAGTTACCCTGCTACCACTCAAAGGCCCTATCTATGCTGACATAGAACTATCAGCAATGCCCAGACTTAAGAAACACAGGGCAGGGACAGCTTCTAAGCATGCTGCATTGTCTCCAGGGGTGGATGCCCAAGCTATCATGTGGCAAAAGGGAAACTCTCTCACTGTCCATCTGGGTGTGTTTGGAATAGAGGTCTATGACTTGGGTGACTATGCCATCCTGAGTGGGGCTGAGACTTAGTGCAATCACACCTGGCATCTTTTGCCTAGAACATGTATTTGTCCTCAAGTCAGGCTTAGCTTCACGGGCTAAATCCAATGGTGTATGAGTAGCAGTAAGACTGTAAACTACAATTTCTCTTAATGTTCAGGTCAAAACTGGTAGATATTCTGTTTACAAAATTCTCCGTCCATTGTTGAGTAAGAGAGAACAATGTTAGGAATAGAATAGATAGTTTGATGAAGTTTTAAAATTTGCAAAAATGTAATCCTTGAGAAAAAAGGGAATTAAATTTTTTTTTACTCCTCTTCTCACTCTTTTTTTAGGCCCAGGAAGCTCTGCTTAAAGAAGGATTTGGACAGAAATATGAGAATATGAATGTAGAGATAAATCATTTGAGAAATATGATTGATAATACTAATGATGGTAATGCTTCCTGGGTTGCACTAGTCTTGGACAGATTTATCAAAGACATTGCTTCAGTATTATGTGCTCCAGGCAAATTTCTTGGTCATATTGTGAGAGGCATGAGCTCCCTATTTAAAAAGTAGATCTCCTTTTAAAGAAATTAGAGATATATAACATATGTATATGCTCTGGCCTATGTTTGGTGTGAATGCTTTTCACTTTCATTTAGCAAGGCTTTAAACATAAAAAGTGATTACTAAAAATATCAATGCCTGGCCCACATTAGACAGAATAAATGCATAGACATTTTGATAAAGCATCTCCACTTTTAAGAAATATGTGTGCAAAATCACTCACACACACACACACACACACAGCATACATACACTCATATACACATATATAGCTTCCCTCTAGCTCAGACGATAAAGAATTTGCTCTCAATGTGGGAAACTCAGGTTCAATCCCTGGGTCAGGAAGATTCTCTGGAGAAGGGAATGGCAACGCACTCCAGTATTCTTGCCTGGAAAATCTCATGGACAGAGGAGCCTGGAGGTCTATAGTCCATGGGGTCTCAAAGAGCTGGACATGATGGAGTGACTAACACCACTACTGCTTTATACACATATACATACAAGAGGTCCATTGAGGCATCTCTTTTAATGGCAAAAGACTGAAAATGACTTCAGTGTCTATCTATATAGTTGGTGTTAATAATATATATTTTGCATGTACATATACTGGGATACTATGTAGCCAGTAAATAAATCAACAGTGGAAGTCTATCCACATAAATACAGAAAAAGCTTAAAGATATATTGNCCTTTTAATGGCAAAAGAGTGAAAACGACTTAAGTGTCTATCTATATAGGTGGTGTGAATAATATATATTTTGCATGTACATATACTGGGATACTATGTAGCCAGTAAATAAATCAACAACAGAAGTCTTTCCACATAAATATAGAAAAAGCTTAAAGATATATTGTAGAATGAAAAAACTGAGGTAGAAAACATTTTGCATTATCTGTTTACCATAAAAACTGCAGTTATTATGTGCACTCATTTATATGGACACATGGAACATCTCTTGAAAAACTGATATCATTGCTCTTCTGGGGAGGGACAGGTTGGTGTTAAGGGTGTTAAAAAACAAGTGTTTTTCATTATATCGTCTATCTTTTCATTTCTATAAAGCTTTACTGTCATTTCTCAAATAATAGATAAAGCATAAAGTATAATACTAAAAATGATAATAAACGGAATTTGAAATTGACTGTTACATGATAAAATTGTTCATTGTTTCTAGAAGTATTAGCCTGTTCAATGAGGTGGAGCAAAACACTAGAAGGCATAAAATTTGCATCCTAGTTTTGTTTTCATCTTGGTTTGGTTTTTAATCCCTTACATTTGCTTCAAATATAAGGTATAAACTTTCCCGTTACCCCTTGCTATCTCAGCTAGAGGAACCATTGGTGGTAGTGGTTTAGTCACCAAGTTGTGTCTGACTCTTTGCCTTTACTTCCTATGAAGTACACTTGTAAGATGCTGGAAGAAAATTACTAAACATTAGGCATATGCCCTAGTGAGAGGAATCCCATCATACTTGAAAGTTCACTGGTGGCTCTCTGCTGCAGGCAAGAGTAGAAGGAGATGCTGGGAGCCAGCATGGGGAACCCCGCCCATGGCAAAGGTCATGAGGAAAGGGCCTGACATGCAAAGCCTGGATCAGGCCTCATGGGGCCCCCCTTGGAACTTCTCGAGCATCTACCGCATAACCAGAATCTGTCTGTCTTATCATTTCATAACTTTCACCAACTCCTCTAACATTAACAGGGGGCTATCCCCTACCAACTTTTTCTGGAAAAGATTAACTTAGAGCTTCAGTTAATAGTCTCCTGCATATAAAAGGAATGTCTCAGCTCAAACCCCTCTGATGGCTGAGATTATTTACAGCCCTCTAATTGTGACAGGCATGGGAAGCCTAAAACATAGAGCCTTTCAAAGAGTTAAAAGCTATTAGAATAGTGCTAGTGTAAGATTTCACTGTTGAGCCAATGCTTGCTGCCAAGTTCCCATATCCCTTGTCCACTGTGCACCTGGGAGTGTATTAGTTAACATAGTTGGAGTGTAAGAAAAACAAGTGTAGCTTTGAAATTAACCACATCAGATCTTTGAGCTGATTGGTTCTTTCTTGTAATTCACTGCACCTTTACTCTATGAAATGTAACTCTGTTTGGCATTTTCTGTGGCTGACATAGATTAGAAATATAAGGAAAAAACACTTTGAGGGAAAATAAGTTTTCTGGTTGAGCAGCCTTTATCAAAGAAGGTCATAAAATGTTCACAGGCCTCCAAGGCCAGAAGATAATGTACACAACAACATTTGTGGGAAAGGTTTGCAGAAAAAATCCTGATTTCGATAAGGGAAAAATGCTGGAATGTTTTGGCTGACTCTTATGACCTTGCATCTTTCATTTCCCTCTATGTATAAGTTGAGGTATAAAAGTGTTTTTTGAAAATAAAAAAAATGGGCCTTGCTCAAAGAAGCTTGGTCACCCCGTGTCTTTTTTTTCTCTCACTTACTTTCTTTTTCAGGCTGATCCCTTGGAACATAGAGGCTCCCTGTGTTCACTTATCTGCCCAGGTTTCTGAGACCTGAACGGGAAGATGTTCTGTATCTTCACTCCCTCGGGAGACTGGGAGGGCACCTGTGGCCTCCGTGAGCAGGGCAAACTCCTTGTCTCAGGGTTTTATTGGCTTTCTATGTAAACCAAGGAATATCAGCCTCTTTCTTTCCTCTATTCCTCTCTCATTCATTCATTCACCAACGTCGTTTCTCCTTCAGGTTTCCCTGGATCCTGTGGGGGCTGTACCCCAGCAAGGAGGGATGTACAGTGAAGAACTAGATACCCTGACAGTACTGGGGCTGACAGATGCTGATACATGGAGTCCAGGAGTTGGCATTTGAACATCAAAAGTCAAGTACCCACAATGATAGTGGTGAGAATCATGGTTCGTCTTAGCTCAGGCCCTATAACAAATTAACACAGACTGGATGGCTTAGACTACAAATGTTTATTTCTCCCATTTCTGGAGGCTGTAAGTCCAAAAGCTTGTGTCAGCACTGCTGGGTTGCTTTTAAGTGTCCTCGTGCAGCTTCAAAGATGGCAAGTTTCCTATTGTGTCCTCACAGTTTTGGAAGAATGAGAGAAGGAATACCTCATATTTCTTTGTTATAAGGGCATTAATCAGACTTATAAAGGCCCCACACTCATTACATAATTTCATTCTCAAAGCCTCACTTCCAAGTACGTTGGGACATTGGGAGTTAGGGTTTCTGCAAATGAATTTTGGAGCATTCAGTCCATAACATGGTTGGAGTAGAAGCCAGCAGGACCTGGCCAGAGAAAATTCTGAATATGGAAAATAGAACAGGATGACTGTAGAGTCAAAATGGATGTGGAAGAAGCAATCAAATGGAATCAAGGATGTTTATCAGGAGGCTGAGAGGTAGCCTCGATGAAAAGAAAGTCTGTAGCCTTGATCTAAACCAATGTCAGATAATGAACTTATCACCTGGAGGGGAGAGCAGGATCTCAAGGGAAATGATCCTGCAACTCTAGAACAAGGCTATATGATAATGGTTTTCCCATTCCCCTTCTAGGGGACCTCTGAAAATTTACTTGGTACCTATGTGCTGGGGAATGGGGATGCCTGAATGTTCTGAGGACTCTTGTAATCAGGATCCAAATTTGCAGTGATACCCAGATCCTGAAAAGAATTTACAGTGACCCTGTTAAAGCAGAGGCACAGAGGATCCGGTAATAAATGCAGTCCTGGTCCAGGTGCAATGCAATAAATTTTATCTGGTGTTTGTTTTCAAATGAAAGTAAAGAAAGTAAAGTTTATCCAAGGACAGAAACCATGACCTACTTTTCTGTAGATCTTCATGGAGTATGTTTAGGCACAGAGTATGCTGCATAAGACTCTGCTGGAAACACAAAATGCTGACACATGCATGGTGGTTATCGATTGCCAGAGTTCCATGAACACTCAAAGGCCTGAAGGAATAGATAACTTGGATTTTACACACTAGATTAAGATCTCTAAGTTGATTTAAATGCTAGCAGAATAAAAGAAACTTTTCTTGCACAGTCGCCTCCTCTGTGACCTCCTCTGTGTATCACCATCTCTGTGCCTCTGCAAGAGGCACATCTCCACTGGAGCTTTTAAATGACTTTATCAATTATAACTGTGTCTTCAAGTGTTCAGAAGGAAGAGTGACTTTGCCTTTTAAGGAAGAAACCATTTAGTAAGGAGTATGTGGCCAGTAAATGATAAGGTTTAGTGGAAAAGCAAATTATTCTATAGAAAACCTGTATACCTTTTCTCATTGAGAACCTGAATTAAGCAGATGTTCTGTTCCCTTAGACCAGAGACATCCCGAATTGAAGAACATAAGGAAGTCTTGACGTTTTTAGATTTGACATATAAGTGACATCATACAGTACATGTCTTTCTTAGTCTGACATCTCACTTAGTGTAATGTGCTTAAGGTCCATCTGTTTTGTCGCAAATGGCAGAATAGCCTCTTTCCTCATGGCTGAACAACATGCTGTTGTGTATATGTATCACTTCTTTTTTGTTCATTCATCTATTGATTGGTGTTTAGGTTGTTTTTATATCTTGGCTGTTGTGATTAATAGTGCAAAATACATGAGAGTACAGATATCTCTGTGAAATACTCTTTTCATTTCCTTTCAATAAAAAAAACCAACTTGTATTGATCATTTAAAAAAAGAAAAAACTTTCAGAAGTAGTTAATAATTTATTCATACACCTGTTCTAATACTTATTAAGGAATATTTAGTTCTAATTATTTACACTGCTAAATTCTTATGCCCTACCTGCCATTGTTCTGGATTATCTGAAGAGAGAAAAGTAAAGATATTGTTTTCATGCAGATTGCATCCTGTATGGACCTTACATAATATTATGGCAATATTTAGGTAGTAATAAATGTGTGTGTGTGTGTGTGTATATGTATATGTATATGTGTATATATATATATATATATATATATATAAAACCTGGATAGTGATTAAGAATCAGAGTAGAAACCAAATAGCCCTTTAAGTGTGATTTCAATCTGGTCTTTCTTGTTTGGGAATATAATTGTGCATTACTGAATCCTAAGAACCAAATAAGATAACATTGCCGCTGCTAAGTTGCTTCAGTCGTGTCCAACTCTGTGCGATCCCATAGATGGCAGCTCACCAGGCTTCACCGTCCCTGGGATTCTCCAGGCAAAAGCACTGGAGTGGGTTGCCATTTCCTTCGCCAATGCGTGAAAGTGAAAAGTCAAAGTGAAGTCGCTCAGTCGTGTCCGACTCTTAGCAACCCCATGGACTGCAGCCTACCAGGCTCCTCTGTCCATGGGATTTTTCCCAGGCAAGAGTACTGGAATGGGGTGCCATTGCCTTCTCAAGCATAATAAAACCCAGGATACATGATGCTTGAAAGAATGAGTAAATAGCTGAATGGTTGGCTGAATAAATAAGTGTAACATTTCTTTATTATTCCAAGGGATAATCAATATCCATTATTGACCATTACCCATAGTCAAAATAGTAAAGGTGTTTGCTGAGAATGTTGTGTTTCTCCAGCTGATGGAAAGAACATACAGACAAGATCTCAAGTAGAAGGATTATGCTAATAGATTGATGCAAAAGTCTTGATAAGAAAAATGTGCAAGCTCTCTCACAGAGCAAGGTTTGAGCTTTATAGCTCTGAACCGTTAACTCTGGAGTCCCACAGTGAGGCTAGGACAAAGGTTTCTAACCTTAGGTAGATATTCAAAGTGATTTTCCATCTCAGGTCTGAGTGATGGAACATTTAACATAGCTAAAACGAGCTCATGAGTCTTTTCCAGCCCTTTTAAAAATAATAATACTGCTGCTGCTGCTGCTGCTAAGTCGCTTCAGTCATGTCCGACTCTGTGCGACCCCATAGACAGCAGCCCATCAGGCTCCCTGTCCCTGGGATTCTCCAGGCAAGAATACTAGAGTGGGTTGCCATTTCCTTCTCCGATGCATGAAAGTGAAAAGTCAGAGTGAAGTCATTCAGTCGTGTCCAACTCTTAGCGATCCCATGGGACTGCAGCCCACCAGGCTCCTCCATCCATGGAATTCTCCAGGCAAGAGTACTGGAGTGGGCTGCCATTGCCTTCTTCTTTTAAAATAATCAGATCCCTTTATCTCTCTAACACCAGTGTCTGAAGAAATTACCATTGCTGATCTTAGACTATTTGCTCTAAGGTCTGTTCTGTTCCTTTCCTGCTGCTCTCCACTGCTGTGGAAATTTCAGCTCAGCACTACACACATTCTGCCTTCCCCCTGCCTTCCTACTAGCTTCAGCCAAGATACGAGGCACTGGATGAAATCTGTGAGTGAGGAGGAAGGGACAATTTGAGGTCTCTGTAGGCTGCTGTCTGTGGGGTTGCACAGAATTGTACAAGACTGAAGCGACTTAGCAGCAGAAGCAGCAGCAGCAGCAGCAGCATCCTATGTTCATCAGGTAGTGTTTGGGAGGAGGTACATCTCTGTTGCTCCAACTCCCTCAATAGAGGCCTGTGAGGCATCACTTTCTGCTTGAGGCCCAGGCCTCTGGACGTCAGTATTAGCATCTTTATCAGTTTCAGCATTAGTATCAGTTTCTTGTTTCTGTAGCCTAGGATGTTGTTTCTTACTGCAATTACTTAGCCCCCAGGGTTATTGCATGAGCCCCTGTCTTTGATCTCTGTTCCTGTGTCACTTGTACAAATTTACCATGTTTAAACAAACTGGGGTGCACTCAGCGCAACCGGCTAAGATGGCTGGGCGGGCTGGCGCACTCAGCGCGGCCGAGAGGAACTACCCCACGTTGGAGGACAACGATAGCGGCTGAGAGTCCCGGGCTGAGACGGCGCAGGAACAGCTAAGAGGAGCCACCCCACTTCCGAGGTCAGGGGCAGCGGTTGAGAGTGCCAGGCTGCGACAGCACAGGAATGGCTGAGAGGAGCCACCCCGTGTCCAAGTTCAGGGTTGGGGGCCGAGAAGAGCCACCCTGCATCTGAGGTCAGGGGTGGCAGCCGGGAGGAGCCACCCTGTGTCTGGGGCCAGGGTTGGGGGCCGGCAGGAGCCATCCTACATCTGAGGCCAGGGTCAGGGGCTGGGAAGAGCCACTGATTGATTAGCACTCAGCACGGGTGGCTGTGACGACCAGCGCACTCAGCGCTGCCAAGAGGAGTTACCCCACGTCCAAGGTCAAGGGCAACAGCCAAGAGTGCTGGGCTGCCATGGCACAGGAACAGCCAGGAGGAGCCACCCTGCATCCAAGGTCAGGGTCGGGGACCAGGAAGATCAACCCGTGTCCAAGGAGCAGTGGCTGCACTGAGGCGGGAGGGCCTGGAGGAGCTGTCCCACATTGAGGGTCAGGAGGAGCAGCGGTGAGGAGACACCATTCCTCCAGGATGGGGAGTGGAGGCTGCGCTTTGCTGGGGTAGCTGTGAAGAGATACCCCACACTCAAGAGAGAAGAAATACAGCTCCACCCACCAGAACTCCAACACAAGCCTCCCTAACCAAGAAACCTTGACAAGCNACTGAGGCGGGAGGGCCTGGAGGAGCTGTCCCACATTGAGGGTCAGGAGGAGCAGCGGTGAGGAGACACCATTCCTCCAGGATGGGGAGTGGAGGCTGCGCTTTGCTGGGGTAGCTGTGAAGAGATACCCCACACTCAAGAGAGAAGAAATACAGCTCCACCCACCAGAACTCCAACACAAGCCTCCCTAACCAAGAAACCTTGACAAGCCACTGTTACAATCCCGCCTACAGGGAGGAAATTCCATAATAAAGAGAACTCCACAAATTCCCAGAATATAGAAAGACCACAANAGAAAAGCACCAATACAGTATACTAACTCATATATATGGAATTTAGAAACATGGTAACGATAACCCTGTGTGCGAGACAACAAAAGAGACACAGATGTATAGAATGGACTTTTGGACTTTGAGGGAAAGGGAAAGGGTGTGAAGATTTGGGAGAATGGCACTGAACCATGTATACTATCATGTAAGAAATGAATCATCAGTCTATGTTTGATGCAGGATACAGGATGCTTGGGACTGGTGCACAGGGATGATCCAGAGAGTTGTTATGGGGTGGGTGGTGAGGGGGGTGGTTTCAAGATTGGGAACTCATGTACACCTGAGATGGAAAATTTTAATTAATAAAAGAAAAATAAAATAAAACAAACAAACAAACAAAAAACTGAAGTGGTTTCTGTTTCTATGACTGACCACAATTGGTATATCAACTCTACAATGTTTTTCCTAGTATCTCTTTCTTTGGAAATGTGCCTTCCCTACTTAGCATTGTTATTTGAATGGAATTCTTTTACTTTATCAATATGATCCCANATAAAATAAAACAAACAAACAAACAAAAAACTGAAGTGGTTTCTGTTTCTATGACTGACCACAATTGGTATATCAACTCTACAATGTTTTTCCTAGTATCTCTTTCTTTGGAAATGTGCCTTCCCTACTTAGCATTGTTATTTGAATGGAATTCTTTTACTTTATCAATATGATCCCATTCCCCTGACCACTGTTTTTATGCCCAGTCGTCTCATGTTGCACTGAATATGGTGCTCACTCTTGGCCAAGTTGAGTGATGCAGTCCCTGATCAAATGCAAATTAATGAATTCCTCTCTGATATATTTGCACTAGGAGAGGCCCCAGTGTCTCTCTGTCCCTGATGACTGTCCACTAATACATAAAATGCAAAAACTATCAAGTTCTTTTTTCCTTCCACTTAAAATTAATTTTTTTCATGTCATGAAATATATGCAACATAATGTTTGCATTTTATCTATTTTTAGAGTACAATTCAGTGGAATTAAGTATATGCACATAGTTGTTGCAAGTATCACTACTGTCTGTCTCTTAGCCTTTTTCATTTTTCTAAATTGAAATTTTGTATATGATAAACAAGTCTCCATTTCCTTCTCACCAATTTCATGGTAATCACTAGTAAACTTTCTATGTCTATGAACTTTAATCTGAATATCTCATATAAATGGTGTTACTACCATCTATGGGGTTGCACAAAGTTGGACACAACTAAAACGACTTAGCAGCAGTAGCAGCAGCATGCAGTATTTTATGTGATAAGTTTATTTCACTTAGCATAATGTTTTCAGGTTTATGTATGCTGTAATGTGTCAGAATTTCCTTCCTTTTAAAGGCTAAATATTATTCCATGGCAAAAATATACTTTTTATTTTTATTTAAAAATTAAAAAAAATTATACAACTTTTAAGGTTACAATTAATTTATAGTTATTACAAATTAATGGCTATATTCTCTGGGTTGTAGCTTATTTTACATCCAATGTTTTGTACCTTCCCTGCCCCCACCCTTCTATTGTCCCTCCCTCCTCCCATAGTCACCACTAGTTTGTTCTCTATGTCTGTGTCTGCTTCTCTCCTGTTATATTCACTAGCTTGTTGTATTTTTTAGATTTCACATATCACTGATACCATGTAGTATATTTCTCTGGCTTATTTTATTTAGCATAATGCTATCCAGTTCCATCCCTATTGCTGCAAGTAGAAAATTTTCCTTCCTTTTTATAACTGAGTAGTAGTCCATGGTGTATATACACCATATATTCCTTATCCATTCATCTGTTAATGGGCACCCAGGTTGCTTCCATATTTTGGCCATTGCAAATTATGTCCTTATGAACACTGCGATGCATGCATCTTTTCAAATTAGTGTTTCTTCTCTCACTCTTTTTTTAAAAAATATATTCCTGGGAGTGGAATTGCTGAGTCATATGATAGTTCTACTTTTAGATTTTTGAGTCACCTCCATACTCTTCCACTAGGGCTGCACAGATTTATATTTCCACCAAGAGTGTACCCAGGATTCTCCTTTTCTCCACATTGTCTACAGCATGGTTACTTGTGTTCTTTTTGATGACAACCATTCTGACCAGTGTGAGGTGAAAGGTAACTCATTTAATTTACCCATTCATAAAGTTGGTGGATAATTGGGTTGTTTCTGATTTTTGGTTACACAATCTTCTCAAGTTCACACGTAACATTCACCAAGATAGATGGAAACAGTGGCTGACTTTATATTTTGGGGCTCTAAAATCACTGTAGATGTTGACTGCAGCCATGAAATTAAAAGATGTTTCTCCTCGGAAGAAAAGCTATGACAAACCTAGATAGAATATTGAAAAGCAGAGACATTACTTTGCCAACAAACGTTCATATAATCAAAGCTATGGTTTTTCCAGTAGTCATTTATGGATGTGAGAATTGAATCATAGAGAAAGCTGAGTGCTAAAGAGTTGATGCTTTTAAACAGTGGTGTTAACTGATGTATACCCCTTGCATAGCATTGTACACAAAACATAGAATGTACTCAATAAAAGTGTTAAATAAAAAAAAAATAAAAAAAAAATAAACAGTGGTGTTGGAGAAGACTCTTGAGAGTCACTTTGATTGCAAGGAGATCCAACCAGTCAATCCTAAAGGAAATCAGTCCTGAATATTCATTGGAAGAAATGATGTTGAAGCTGAAGCTCCATTACTTTGACCACCTGATGGGAAGAGTGGACTTATTGGAAAAGGCCCCGATGCTGGGACAGGCAGAAGAAGGGGATGACAGAGGATGAGATGGCTGGATCACATCACTGACTCGATGGACATGAGTTTGAGCAAACTCTGGGAGATGGTGAAGGACAGGGAAGCCTGGCATGCTGCAGTCCATTGTTTGCAAAGAGTTGAATGTGACTGAGTGACTCAACAACAACAACAACAAGAAGACCACATTATGGACAGAAAAACACACCTTAACAATTTAAAAGAATAGAAATGTTACAACGCATGTCTCAGATCATGGTGGAATTAAACTAGAAACTAATATCAGAAATATATCTGGCAAGCCCTGAAATAGCTGGATACTAAACAATGCACCTCTACATTATATATAAGTCAAACAAGTATCAACGGAAATTTTAAAATATACGAATTGAAATGAAAATACAACTTATCAAAATTGGTGCAATGTAGTGAAAGTACTCTTGCCTGGAAAATCCCATGCGCGGAGGAGCCTGGTAAGCTGCAGTCCTCGGCGTCGCTAAGAGTCGGACACGACTGAGCGACTTCACTTTCACTTTTCTCTTTCATGCAATGGAGAAGGAAATGCCAACCCACTCCAGTGTTCTTGCCTGGAGAATCTCAAGGGCGGCGGAGCCTGGTGGGCTGCCTTCCATGGGATCACACAAAGTCAGACACAACATAAGTGACTTAGCAGCAGCAGCAGCAGTGAAAGTTGAGAGACTTGTAAGTTTTTTTCTTTTGCCATGATATGTAATCTTATGAAGACTATAGACTAACAGCTGTCTGAGTGTTTTAAAAACTCATCTGAGTGGATAAATTATCCACTTTGTTGCAATTAGTCTTATCAGCCTCTGGTAGTTGCATTTGAGGTTCCTACATTTCTCAAAAGTCCCAGAGAGGAAAGAAGCCTAAACCATGAGTGGTTGTATAGCATTTAAGGGCTAGAATGGGAAGGGGAAAGTCTGACATGGGTGGGTTGGGGGTTGAATGCAGGAAGGGGAACACTGATAGAGCTCAGGATAGAGGTCTCCTAGATCAAAGGGAACATACTAAGACATTAGGTCTTGGAAGAGCCAGTATCCTTTCCATTTGGCTTTTTAACAGCCAGAATGAAAGTGTTGCATGGGCTAGAAATAGGAACCAGAAGTCCCTTATCTAGTAATCTTTGAATTATTGGGAAGAGTCCTTCAAATCCATCTAATGCTAAATTACATTGAGGACTCTTGAGGAGGAGCAAGGAGAGATCTCTCTCTACTTATCATAGTGTTCTATGATGGGGTTCTACATCACATGGATGCCAATATCAGTGGAATTTCTTGTCTACAATGAGGTGAAATTCTGTCCACTGATTGACTTAAGTCCTCTGCAAAATCGGTACGAGGTTGAAGAGGACAGAGAAGAAATTAGGGAAATCAGGCAAAGCCATTAGGGGAAGCAGCTGTGAAGGAAGTGAATAGGAGACTTGCGAAAGAAGTCCTTCAGGGTCTCAGTGACGTTTAACACCCCAGTTCACAAAGTTATTGAGGTAGTTGATCTAAGAAGAAAACTGTATTGACACTGAAGGGATCTTATAGAGATATTGAGGGTCTGGCAGGCAAATTGTGAAGCAAATTGTCTAAGCCCACTACTGGCAGTTTGGTAATTTTGAAGGGGCCAGAAAAAGAAAGAGTGTTAAGAGTGAAATGTGTCTTTCCAATGTCTATGATATTGTTATTGGGTGCCAATCACATGGTTGTGAAATGTGGTTGTGAAATAATCACATGATTGGTTGCCATTCAACTCGCAAGGGTAATATCATCTTGTGAATTTAGTGGGAATTAAGAGCATGGAATGTCTGCTTTCTCAGAGCTGAGTTGGTATTTCTCCTGTGAAGAGGGTTTTGGGTTCTTTTCTTTCCACCTGAAGGCTGGACATTCCCAAACCCAACAGAGTTTTTCTTTGCAATACCAGCAAGCATCCTGATCAATGCAGGCCCATATTATGGGGTTTTGTCTTCATTTAACTTTTCCTCATTGCTTTAATAAATGAAGTAATATGATTTGATTATGCATTTTCTGTTTTTTTAAGAACTGTTGCCCTCAGAGTGCTAGGCTAATGTCTGAAGTTCAGATCTCAGGATTTTACCAATAGCCATTTTTTGAGGGAGTGGTGTCATGAAGCTTGAGTCTTAGGTCATTCAGAAAGCTGTGACTAGAGCGAAGTCTGCTTGGTAACTGAGTTCAAGTCCTGAATGCTCTTTCTAAGTAATGTCTAATTGCTGATGATAATTTGTTATGGTTTCTCTTTTAGCTATTTTCAAGTTTGAATATACGACCAACCAATTTTAACAGGATAAAACTCAGAATGTCTTCTAATGATTTTTCTTTGACTTTTTTACCCCCTGACTGGACTCTGCAGTGGATTGAGATCTCTTAAAGGAGATCAGTCCTGGGTGTTCATTGGAAGGACTGATGCTAAAGATGGAACTGCAATACTTTGGCCACCTCATGCGAAGACTTGACTCATTGGAAAAGACTCTGATGCTGGGAGGGATTGGGGGCAGGAGGAGAAGGGGACGACAGAGGATGAGATGGCTGGACAGCATGACCGACTCGATGGACATAAGTCTGAGTGAACTCTGGGAGTTGGTGATGGTCAGGGAGGACTGGCCTGCTGCGTTTCACAGTGTCACAAAGAGTTGGACATGACAGAGCAACTGAACTGAACTGAACTGAATGAAGGTTTTCTAAGATAGTAGTTCCTTTAGCTTTCCAAAACTAAAGAAAGGCATATCCACAAATAAGTGGATAAGTTGCTATAAGTTGGAGGATCTCAGAGAGTAAGCACCCTACAACTCCTGAACTGTTAAATAAATTTCTCTTTCCTTTGGGGACTTGGTGGATTTTAGTTGTGAAATTCGACCTAAGACCAAGATAAAATGTTACTTTATATGTTCGGTTTTGATTGTGAGTAAGTGGTGGGAGTGCCTTGAGCATCATCTACAGATGGTGGAGATTCAGTACTTTTACCTTGAAGGTTAACTGAAGGACAGAAGAGCATTTTTAGAGCAGAAGGAAAAGGGACAGTGGAGAGGGGAATATGGAGAAACTGGAGGATGGAGTGTAGACGATAGTGTTTTGGGAAGGCCAAGAAGGGTCTCAAGATCTGAATGAAAGATCTTGGAATCTTTTTACTACTGGGATTCTCTAAGTTAAAAGTAGTTAGCAGGGATTCAAGATGGGGGTGTTCAGTGAACTGAGAAGCTCTCATGCTTTAGATCATTGATGTCTGAAATTCTAATGCAGTTTCAAGATTATACACAGACTGTTAAAAGTAAAAAATCTGTCCTCACTGTGCTATCTGGAGAACTGAGATAGCAGTTGAACACAGTAACAGATCTCTTCAATCAGTCAGGAATGAAGAAACAATTTTAACAGGTGTACAACTGAAGCCCAAGGTGAAAGTTCTGCAGAGCACAGTGGTGAATCTGATGCAGCAATAGACTATAATAGAAGCAGTATACTACATTTCTTAAAATGGCAAAGAAGGTTTTACTCAAGATTTTTTTCAAAAGGGGTCAAAGCTGTTGCAATAGAGAAGAAATACTGAGCTCTGATACAAATATAGTAAAGTCAGTTGGGAACATGTAGTTGACAAACGGAGTTAGAGGGTCAGCGGGTAAAAAATTACTGAAGGTGGCACAGTAGTAAAGACTCTGTCTGCCAATAGAGGAGACAAAAGGGATGTGGGTTTGATCCCTGGGTTGGGAACATCCCCTGGAGTAGGAAATGGCAAACCCACTTCAGTGTTCTTGCCTG
>SJYA01015460.1:14307-25142 GCA_006410615.1 Neotragus moschatus
TGTGTGTGTGTGCGCCTGTGTGTACGTGCGTTGTGTGTGTGCTTGTGTGTATGTTTGTGCGCCTGTGTGTACGTGCGTCTGTGTGTGCTTGTGTGTATGTGTGTCTCTGTGTGTGTGTGCGCCTGTGTGTACGTGCGTCTGTGTGTGTGTGCGCCTGTGTGTACGTGCGTCTCTGCGTGTGTGCGCCTGTGTGTACATGTGTCTGTGTGTGTACGTGTCTGTGTGTGTGCTTGTGTGTATGTGTGTCTCTGTGTATGCGCCTGTGTGTATGTGCGTCTGTGTGTGTGTGTGCCTGTGTGTACGTGTGTCTGTGTGTGTGTGCGCCTGTGTGTACGTGCGTTGTGTGTGTGCTTGTGTGTATGTTTGTGCGCCTGTGTGTACGTGCGTCTGTGTGTGCTTGTGTGTATGTGTGTCTCTGTGTGTGTGTGCGCCTGTGTGTACGTGCGTCTGTGTGTGTGTGCGCCTGTGTGTACGTGCGTCTCTGCGTGTGTGCGCCTGTGTGTACATGTGTCTGTGTGTGTACGTGTCTGTGTGTGTGCTTGTGTGTATGTGTGTCTCTGTGTATGCGCCTGTGTGTATGTGCGTCTGTGTGTGTGTGTGCCTGTGTGTACGTGTGTCTGTGTGTGTGTGCGCCTGTGTGTACGTGCGTTGTGTGTGTGCTTGTGTGTATGTTTGTGCGCCTGTGTGTACGTGCGTCTGTGTGTGCTTGTGTGTATGTGTGTCTCTGTGTGTGTGTGCGCCTGTGTGTACGTGCGTCTGTGTGTGTGTGCGCCTGTGTGTACGTGCGTCTCTGCGTGTGTGCGCCTGTGTGTACATGTGTCTGTGTGTGTACGTGTCTGTGTGTGTGCTTGTGTGTATGTGTGTCTCTGTGTATGCGCCTGTGTGTATGTGCGTCTGTGTGTGTGTGTGCCTGTGTGTACGTGTGTCTGTGTGTGTGTGCGCCTGTGTGTACGTGCGTTGTGTGTGTGCTTGTGTGTATGTTTGTGCGCCTGTGTGTACGTGCGTCTGTGTGTGCTTGTGTGTATGTGTGTCTCTGTGTGTGTGTGCGCCTGTGTGTACGTGCGTCTGTGTGTGTGTGCGCCTGTGTGTACGTGCGTCTCTGCGTGTGTGCGCCTGTGTGTACATGTGTCTGTGTGTGTACGTGTCTGTGTGTGTGCTTGTGTGTATGTGTGTCTCTGTGTATGCGCCTGTGTGTATGTGCGTCTGTGTGTGTGTGTGCCTGTGTGTACGTGCGTCTGTGTTTGTGTGTACACACAGACATCAAACAGATGTGCACATGCCTTTACCACTGGTTCTCTCTGGGAGCAGCATGTTAGGGAACTTGACTTTTAGCTTCAGGGGACAGTGTGTGAAGCTCTCCACAAGTATGCATTTCCACTATAATGGAAAAAGGCAATACATGACTCCGTTCTTCAAAGCATGGATTCACAGACAAGCGGCCTTGGGACCTCCCTGGTGGTCCAGTGTTTAAGAACCCGTCTTCCAAATCAGGGTACGCGAGTTTGATCCCTGGTCAGGGAACTAGGATCCCACACGCACCGAGACCAGGATCCCACATGTCACAGCTGAGACCCAGCACAGCCAGACAAACAGTCAAAAGACAAACACGGGCGGCCAGACCCTGCGGCAGACACCCGCGCTGAGCGTGCTCAGAAAGGGCTGTGCTCTTCCCGGCATTGTGAGGCGCTGCGGAAACGGCACGCCTCAGGCGTCACTGGCATCACACAAAGTACTTCAGGAAAATTTAAGAAAGAAAATAACGTAAGGACAATAGCAAGAAACAACACAGCAACAAGCTAAGCGCTTTCAAAGACACAGGATATATCTGTGAAATGGTGCTCCACGCATCAGAAATACTGACATATCAGGTAAAAATTAAACAGAACGATGTCCACCATATACAAATATACAGCGTGTAACACAGGAAAGTGAATTAAAGGGACTTCACATAAGAGTGATTGATAGAATTACGGTCGATTTCCCTGTCACTCTTTTCTGTGTTTTCCCTACTACGCACATACCCTGCTTTTATGATCAGGAGAAAATGTGCTCAACAGAAAAGAAGGCAAGACCTGAGGAAGTGCATCCGAGTCACGGCCTGCAGTCCTGTGGCCTGTGCAGGGCAGGAGCGGGCTGGCGGGCCAGAGGCGCCGGCAGTCTGGGTGACCCGCGGCCTGGGCACTGTTTCTTTACGTGGCTGCGCTGGGTCTCAGATGTGATGTGTGGCATCTTTGTCATGGTGCACGGCCTTAGTTGCCCTGCAGCATGTAGGAGTTTAGCTTCCCACCCCGGAATCAAATCCTCATACCCTGCATTAGAAGGGCGGGGCCTCCAGAGGTGGGCCCTCAGCCTCCCGTGCCAACGCTGCAGGGCTGCAGGCCTCCGCCCAGCGGGCGTGGCTGCAGCATGGCCGCCCCCGGGTCCCTCCGTCCTCCAAGCGCGTGAGGCAGAGGCCTCAGCAGCCGGAGCCTGGCTGGTAGCCTTGCCTGCCCTCGACAGCCTGCCTGCCCTGCGACCTGAGAGCGGCTGCCTCCTGAGCGTGTCTGGACGTGGAACCCCTGGGCCTGCAGCCGGTGCGAGTGCAGCCCGGCCGGGAAGGCCCGGCACGGGTGGGGTGGGGACACGCCGATGGTCCGCCCGAACGCCCAGAGGCACCTGCGTGGCCACCGCCAGCCCGGCCCACAGCGGGGAGGTGGCAGCGTTTCACCCGGACCCCGTGGGGCGCCTGCAGCAGCCCCGAGACGGGCACAGGCAGAAGCCTGGCCCCACGAGGCCACGCGACGGGACGGAACCCGAGTCCAACCAGGATCGCCCGAGTCCCCAAGCCAGGCCGCCTTCCTGCGGAGCTGACTCTCTGCAGGTGTCCCCAAGAGACACGTGAGCTGGACGCTGTCTCTGACTGCTCTTCGCACGATGATACGGCTAAGTGGTTAGGAGGGGAGAGAACACCCGACCCCCCAGGCCTGGCACCCAGCCACGTCCTGTGAGCAGGAGGCTGGGAGCCGCAGTCTCCCGCCCGGCCGCCACTGCACCTCGGAGAGCAGCAAGGCCCACCGCGGTGAGCTGTCCTGGGACGGGACCTACCCATCTCTCAACGGCTCCTCATTAGCTGACGTTCCAGTTTTCAACAGGCAAGGACGGCCCTGTCCTTCCTGGAGGGCGCGGGCCAGCCCTTGGGAATGCTGGCACGCTCCCGATGGGTGCTCAGCTGAACAAACAAAGGCTCCCTTGTCCCGGGTGCAGGGCACATGTGGGCAGCAGGGTCTGTCTCCCACCTCCGCGCGTGGCCACGGCGGCAGAGGGACTGGGCATCAAGGCGGTTCCCAGGGCTGCGGGGGCGAAGCGAGAAGGGAGAACACGCAGAAGACACTCAGCCTGCAGCCGCCGACGAGCGGCCTCCTTCCTGCCGCAGCAAGGCCCCTTAGAGCCTTCCCGACACAGGCCTCCGGGCCACCACGCCCGAGCACCTGCGGCAGACACTCTGCGCCTCTGCCACGCGGCCCCCGGGGGCCGATGGCCACGCACGAACCTGACGGGGGCTGGGACCCCAAGACGGAGCAGCCGAGGAGCTTCGCACGAGAAGCCGAGCTGAGCGGGAGAACTGACTCCCACGTGGACCTCGCCAGGCTCCGGGCCAGTCGGAGTTGGAAGGGTTTCCAAGAGCATCTTCATCACCTGGCGGAGGGCAGGGCAGCTGACGCAGGGGAGCAGCCGCAGCGGAGGGCAGGTCAGCGCCCCCTCTGAGCCCTCTCCAGGGGGAGCAGGCCAGGAGGGGCCTTGCCAAGCTCCCTGGGCGTGGGCGGTGCACAGGCTGCATCTGCACACCAGAGGCCTTGTGTCCTGAAGGCTGGGCCACGGCTCTGAGCTCGAGGCTGCCCCTCCTCAAGAAGCCCTGGGTCCCGCCTTTCCCAGGCTCTCTCCTCGCCGACCACCCCCCGCAGACTCTTGCTTTGCAGGGAAGGGGCTGCACCAAGGCAGGGGAGGGGCTGGGGACGACCACAGAGAGGAGCCCCAGGCCTCGCAGAGGCACAACCTGTCACATGCCCTACGTGCCAAACACTGCCCGCTTCCACAAACGGCAGGGATCAAATTCCTATAAAGACAACTACTTCCAGTGAAGGAAGCAGTCATCAGTGAAAGGAACTGCGTGGTTAACCCTTCTCCACTGCACAACTCCGTTCCGTCATGTGACTCTGGTCTGAATCCAACGTCTAATTTTTCACATTTTTTCGAGGGCTCTCTCCTGTGCTGTAAATAACCTTTGATCACTTATTTTCCAGTTAGTTCACGTTGCCGTGTAGTTTGTTTCCTTACCAGATGTCTCGAGAAAACCTGAAAACTTTCCTGAGCGTGCTCTCCCACGGCCGCACACGCACCAGGGAGAGAAGGGCAAACACAGGACACCCTGCGACCTTCTCCGGGCCTCGCTCAGCGCAGGGCTCGGCGGTCCTGTTTGCTACCCTTGCCGAGAGGCTCGTCAGCCGGTCTGAAGACGGCCCGGCCTGGGGCATCGGAGGGTGCCGCGCGCGCTCCTCAAGGTGCAGACGCTGCCGGGGCCTGGCGGCCACACTGCGCTGCTGCTTTCATTTCTTTCCCTAAACGTGCCTCTTTCCCTGGGCCCATGCACACTACAGTCGGACGAGAGGGCTGGAACCAGAGCACAGGGTGAGGCACCGGCCTCCCAGCAGAGCGGTGCGCGCCCCTTGGGGCAGGCCTCCATGAATGGCAGCCCCACAGGAGGGCTCTGGGCAGCGGGACCACAGTGCCCCCGCCTTGGCCACTGGGGCCACGAGTGCTCACTGCCTGCTCGGACCTTCGCAGCCCAGTCACAAGGGCTGAGGGCAGGACCCGTGGTCTGTCGCAGCTAAAACTCCACGTGTGAATGAATCCCCGAGGTGCTTCCTTGCACCTGTTCCCCGTCTGAAAACTGGGGAAGGGGCCTCATCTGCCAGGCCCCAGTGAGCTCTCAGAAGCAGCAGTCCCCTGCCCACCCCCCACCAGGAGGGTCTTGACCCTCGACTGCCTGCCCAGCCTCCTGGCTGAGCCAGCCCTGGGACCTCCCCGGCTCTTAACTGCAAGGACTCGGCTGCAGGCCTCAAACTGGGCAGACCTGGCTTTCTGGCCAGGTTCTCGCCCTTTCCACACCCATCACTCACACCCACCTGTCCCCAGATGGACCCGGACCCCTGGGAAACACCCAAAACTCATCTCCCTGCAAGGCTCTCGCCCCCTCCATTGCGGGGATGGCCACACTCCACCCGGACCTCCCGGCAGCACACAGCCAGCCACCCCAGGTCTTCCCGTGACCTCAGTCCACGGTCCCGGTGGCGAGCAGGCGCATGGGAGGCCCCCAACACCGCCCTTCCCAGCTGGGGAGGACAGAGCTGCCGCCCAGGGGCACAGAGGGTGCTGAGAGGAGCCGCCCCATGGCTCTGACCCCAGCACTGTGAGATACGTGGACACTGGACTCTGTCTGCATGGTGGGGCTCAGAGCAACAGCTCTGGAAGGTCCTTCAGGGGTTCAGCGGGTGGGAAGCCCAGCTGAGCACACACAAGGAGCTCGGAGGGTGCGTCTGCCCCCTGCTCACGCCTCCCTGCACCCCGGACACCCAGACGGGGGCTCACACCTCGCCAGGGTGGACCTGGCCCCAAAAGGCCTGAGCTCCCAGCCTGGACAGGCCGGCCGGCCGGGCCCCTGCAGCCCGAGTGGGCAAGGCCCTGGCCGTCAGGCACCCAGAGGCAGAGCCGGGCTGGAGGCTGGCCTGCAGCCCTTCCTCCTGAGGCCAGCTCTGGGCTGAAGGCAAAGGCCTGAGCTCACTGCTGAGGGCTCGGCTCCTCTAGTCACACTTCTCTGCCCGTGCAGAGACCCTCTGCTCGCTGCTGGAAGGCTCGCTCCCTGGCCCGCTCCCCTTAACCACAGCGCAACCACCAAGAGGGACCGAGGGATGCTCAGGGCAGTGCTGGGACCAGACCGGGCAGGCGCACCTGCAGCCGTCGTCAGCCTCCCCGACGGAGCGGGGCCAAGCCAGCCCGCAGGCAGAGGAGGCCGAGCCTCGCCCTGGCGTGCCCACGGCGGCAGGGGGTGAGGCTGGGCTGCTCCCACGCGGGGCAAGCTCAGGCCGCACGCTTGTCTGGGAGCCCAGGGCTGGGTGCACCGACTGTCCCTGAGCAAACAGAGCAGGTGGGTCATCCAGCCCACAAGACACGGGCCCCAGAGGAACAGAGCCAGGAGCGCGGACACGGCCGCCCCCCAGGACCACCCTAGGCTGGGGGTCTCCGGCTCCAAGTCCTTGGACCTCCTCCCTCCAACAGGCCCCTGAGTTCCTCCTCCTCACGGTGGCCTGAGACAGTCCACCCTCGGGACAGTCTGCGGCGGACCCTGCACCTCTGTGACCCCCATCGAGGAGCCAAGCCCGTCCCACGCTCAGCACCGAGGTCGTGGCCCCAGGAGGTGAGGGCTCGGAACCGGGTGGCCTTTTTCCCCAAGTCTCTGGCTCCATCTGCTGTTTCTGACAGTCACGAGGAGCCGGAAGCAGTGTCCAGAGGGCGGCCCTCAGGTGAGCAGCCCTCGCCCCGGCAGGGCGGCCCTCCCGCTCAGAGGACAGGCTGGGCGGGGGGCGCTGCTGAGGAGGCTGTTTGCTTGACCCCCGAGCCCGCTGCAGTCTGTTTCCAATTAAGAATAGAAGTGAACCTGGTTACTAGGTTGCCCTGCTTGCCACAGCTCGTCCAGAAAGCCAGAAACCATCTCACACGGGCTGACCTGGGCTTCCAGTGATGGTGCAACGGCAGCTACACGTGATGGGCAGAAGGAACACGGGGTGGGGAAGTGGGGAGCCCTGGGCGGGGGGTGACCTCAGCCCACACACGGTCGGTCGGGCAGCTCTGGAAAACTCACCTCCCTGGACCTGCCTGGCTCATCTGTCAAAGTCAGAGGAAGAAATATCTTGAAAAGGATGGCATCGTGCCAGTGCGCGATATAACTTCTACAGTAAACAGCACATAACGTTTCAGTTGAAAAAAACTACCCACTTCACAGACAGGGAAACTGAATCCAAAGAGCTCCGAGAGGCTTAACTATTCATTTTGACTTTTCAAGGCCACAGTACGCTGAGCTGCAAATAAGAACCATCTCTAAAACAAAATGACTCAGAGACGTTAGAAGTAAAAAGAAGGTCAAGATTACTGCCCTAACGAAAAAGAGGCCTGAATCGCCAAATTGAAATCCAACAAGCTCGAATTCTGGGCAGAGAAAGCTGAAATGAGCCCAAGGGCCATTGGTGATTCAGGAAGGTCTTAATCCACGGGGAGAGGTGAGTCATGAAGGGTCACAGCGGACCGCAAAGTGTCGGGAGCAGAGGGGAAGGGGCGAGGAGATGACCGCGGCCGCCCCAGCGAGCCTCCCGCAGAGCACAGCGTGAGCACGCCAGAGCGGACTGGGGCAGAGGGAGCCATCCACTCACACCGACACCCACACACGCAACGCGTAGGGGGCGTCTATCTCAAGCGTGGTAACAGATAAGCCTTCTTTTTAAGAGCCCCTGGAACACGTACAAAATCATATATTAGGCCACGAAGAAAAACTCAATAAACTCCAAACAGTCAGCATGACACAGGCCACGTCCTCCCCCAACAATGCAATAAAAACTCTAAATGCAGAACCGAACGAACAGGAAAAAAAACCCACGCAACTGGGAAACAGAGATTTTCTCATTAAACAACTCTCGGGTCAAAGGAAGGCTGAAAACAGAAGTGGCAGAATATCTAGAAAGTAACACGAAACACGGAGAGGAATCCAGCCGAAGCGGGGCTCTGAGCAGACACAGCTGCCACGCCAGGGAGCCCGAGGAGGAGAGGGCCGAGCCAGGCAGAGGGCGCAGAGCGGCGAGGACAGCCACGGTGTTCGTTCAGAAGAGGAGACCGCAGAGTTGCAGACAAATGTAAAAGCGATTTCTTAAAAAGTGGTAAAGCACACACGCAGAATATCAGACAGAAAAAACGGGGCGTGACAACACACAGAAAAATTAAGGGGTTTTACCTGCAAAACTCAATGCAAACAACTGTGAAGATATGACTGAAACAGAACATTTTCTAGTAAAATCTTCTACCAAAACTGTCCCTGGATAAGATGGAAATCAAGAAAACCAACAAAAAAGAAAAAAGTTAACAATCATCAAAGNTATCAGACAGAAAAAACGGGGCGTGACAACACACAGAAAAATTAAGGGGTTTTACCTGCAAAACTCAATGCAAACAACTGTGAAGATATGACTGAAACAGAACATTTTCTAGTAAAATCTTCTACCAAAACTGTCCCTGGATAAGATGGAAATCAAGAAAACCAACAAAAAAGAAAAAAGTTAACAATCATCAAAGTGCTGCTGCTGCTGCTGCTAAGTTGCTTCAGTCGTGTCCGACTCTGTGCGACCCCAGAGACGGCAGCCCACCAGGCTCCCCCGTCCCTGGGATTCTCCAGGCAGGAACACTGGAGTGGGTTGCCGTTTCCTTCTCCAGTGCATGAAAGCGAAAAGTGAAAGTGAAGTTGCTCAGTTGTGTCCGACTCCCAGCGACCCCATGGACTGCAGCCCACCAGGCTCCTCTGTCCATGGGATTTGCCAGGCAAGGGTACTGGAGTGGGGCGTCATCGCCTTCTCCCATCAAAGTGCTAAGCCCCCAAAACACAAAGTTCAGATGGTTTCAGAGACCTTCAGCCTTCTAAGGAACGTACAACTTATTTAAAGTGTTTAGGAATGATAAAGAATGAAGCCTCCAAATTCCTCCCGTGAAGCTGGCATTCTGACGCTCAAGGCTGAAGTGACAAAGGCTGGCACTAGGCCTCGTGACCACGACTGCTAACACAGCACTGCACCAGCCAGAGGGGCAAACGCCGCCCGGAGGGACATTGAAAGAGGGGCACGCTGCAGCCCGGCGGGTGTGCCCGGGCGGTAACACTGGAGAAACCACGGGTACGGAAGAGCGCGCGCGCAGGCCCAAAGACAGAAGCCAGCAGTCACGCCGAAAGACGCCAATCCGGCTTTCCATGATATCTGACATTAAAACTTGACTTAGAAAGATTAGAGGAAGTGAATGTCTGCTTCTTAGAGAAGGAAGATACATGAGGCTAAAAGCTAGGTCTCCTTTGGATAAAACGCTAGGCACAATCTGATTGCAATTATAAACAAAGGGTGCCTGCCACTCAGCACTGTTCTGGGACCACTGAGCAACGTAGTAAGACAAAGAAAGGAAAGGGGAGGTCTAAGCGTTGAAAACAAAGAACCGAACTGTCCCTGTTTGCAAAGGATATAATTATATACCTTGAAGACTCGAGAGAATCCATGGAAAAAATCATAAGAACTACAGAGAAGCCTGCTTCCGTAAAGTACTGCATCACCCGTTAATATTAAAAAATCAACAGTCTTTCTGTGCAAAGACAAATTAAAAATTACAGTGAAAGGAAAGACCCAATTGATAGGAGCAACCAAAAAGATGAAATGCTCAGGTAGAAACTGAAGATGCTCTATCTAACTGCACAGGGTCTATCTGAAGAATACTCGGAATCTCCAGGTGAATGGAAAGACGCACAGCGCCGTCCGACGGGAAGCCTGGAGACAACTATGAAGGTGTAAACGCTCTCTGAACGAGTCTACGTTCAGCTCAATCTCAATGACAACATCAAAATTGCTTTCTGGCGACTGAAAAAATGATACGAAAGTTCCTCTGAAAAATAAACATGCAGTAACAGCCACAAACACACTGAGAAAAGCCAGGCGGAGACACGGGGCTGGGAAGAGGCAGAAGCCAGTCTCAGCCGCTGAAGCCTGTTATCACCAAGCTGAGAGCGGACCAGACTCAGAGAGAGAACAGTGTGACTGGAGAACAGGGCATAAATCCGTGAGAGACGACCAGGCAGCAGGACAAAGCTCGGAGGAGCAGTTGAGCCGACGACCAGGGTGATGCTTCAAACAGCGCCGGGGCCACCGTGCCACCGTATGAAAGCAAAGTCAGAGTGACTGAAGACACGTGAAAGGACAGAAGACAGCTTCAGGGAAAGCTCGAGTCCGTCCCGCTGGAGGCCGTTCTGGGAAGGGCAGAGCTCGGAGCAGAGTCCTGAGGGGCTGACACGCCAGACCACGCAAACGTGCGGAAAGGACCGGAGACGCGAGCGGGAGGGGGCCCGTAAGTCGCAGTGCCTGACTCGGCTGACCCACCACGGTGGAGGGTTTACAGCCGTGAATGTGAAAGCGACAGGCGGCAGAGACTGCCCACAGGTAATTCACGGCGGCAAAACACGCAGGGCCAATAAACACACAGAGACAGCGCGTCCGCAAGCTAGGGGACTGGCGCTGCGCGGACCTGGCAAGGAAAGCGTGACTGCTGCGGGCAGAGGTCTGGGCCGGCGGTCTCACGAGGCTGCAGGGGCGCCACTGCACACCCCTCCGCTGCAGGCAGGGGAGGCGCTAAGCGTCGGAACTGTACACGCGCGCTCACACTGCCAAGGACTGATCCGTGGGGATTCTCACGTGAGTCCGTCGGGACATCTGAAGCAGGCCGTGCGTGCAGCGTCAGGTGCAATTTTTAAGAGGACAACTGTCAACAGGGCTAAGCAGCGGGTGAATGAGACGCAGTGCCTTCACACCACACGCTCTCTAGCAAGCGGCTACAGGAGACAGGCGTGAGCACACACGCCGACAAACACTGCCAAGACTATAGCGACGAGCAAAGCTGCGCTCGGAACAGTGTGTGCGCTTTGCTCGTCCCGCAGTTATCAACAGAAGTTTACATGCACGTGTACGTGTGTGTGGACACACACACACACACACACACACACTGTTCTGAGT
>SJYA01015467.1:8169-19480 GCA_006410615.1 Neotragus moschatus
AAAAAAAAAAAAAAAAAGCTTGAAAATGTGGTTTCTAAGTGTTGTCAGTTCTTTTTCCACTGATTACTTAGACCGTTGAGGGAGGTCTTGTTACAGTAACTTGAAAAATGACAGACTTTACCTTTTAGCAGCTTTGGGAGTTCCTGACTTCACAGCTGCTGCTATGAAGTGAGATTCATGCTGAGCAGTTTTAGTGAAATGTTAGTTATAAATGAAAAAGAAAGGGGTTCTTTTCACGGTTACAGATAAACTATGTCTAATAGTTTGCACCTTTTTTCCACATTTGCTTTCTTTGGTTTTGTATGAACATTGAAGATGGATACTTGAGGTGATAAGTAATATTGACGGGGGAGGAGGAGGAGGAAGGCAAGGAACTGCAAGCTGGTGTAAGTTCAGGCTTCATTTGCAGACCTCAGAAAACACAAGGAGAACACGTTCTTATTCCTCAGTGTTCTGTACTTAAACTGTAGTCTTTTAAAATTGAGATATAATTCATGTACCATAAAAGTTACCCTTTAAAGTGTACAGTTCAGAGGTTTTCAGAGTATTTACTTTTGTGTAATCGTTACTGTATAATTCCAGAATACTTTATCACCCCAAAAGAATCTGCATATCCGCTAGCAGTAATTCCCTGTTTCCCCCTCCCTCCAGCCCCTGACAGCCACTAATCTACCTTCTGTCTCTCTGGATTTGCCTATTCCGAGCAATTTATATAAATAGAATTACATGTTGTATGGTCTTTTGTGACTGACTGCTTTCACTGAGCTTGTTTTCAAGGTTCAACCATGTTGGCACATGTGTCAATACGTGACTCTTTTTTAAGAAGAATGGTATATTCCAATGTATGGATATACCAGGGCTTCCCAGGTGGCTCACAGGAGATGCACATTCAATCCCTGAATCAGAAAGCACACCTGGAGGAGGACATGGCCCACTCCAGTGTTCTTCTCTCGAAAACCCCAGGGATAGAGGAGCCTGGCGAGCTCCTCCACGTCGGCACACGTCAGTGCTTGATTCCAGTGTATTGGCATACCACCTTTTGTTCATCCATTCATCACTTGATGGGCATTTGAATTGTTTCTATTTCTGGACTATTATAAATAATGCTGTTGTGAACATTTGTGTATAAATGTTCAAATGTTTGTGTACAGACATTGTGTACAGATGTTTTGATGTGGTATAATTATTTTTAAACACAATACCTCTGTACTTTTTCAAAAAAGAAAACATTTAAAATCAAAAATGAGTAAGTCTCATACTCCTACCCTCCTACCACTTAACCCAGGCATATTCTTTTTATATTACCTTCAACGCGTATGTATTAAATACATTTTAAATGGCTGAAATCACATCTTCATGATCTACTCCATTTTTCTTCTATTCCCAGTTCAACTCACTACAATTAGACTTCCACCCTCACCATTAAAAATTAAAGCTGTCTCATAAATTGTACCAGTATTTTATTAGCTCCTGAGGCAAAACAAATAAAAGTAAAAATGAACAAATGGGACCTAATGAAACTTACAAGCTTTTGCATGGCAAAGAACACCCTAAATAAAATGAAAAGACAACCTACAGAATGGGAGAAAATATTCGCAAAGATGTGACTGAAAAGAGCTTAAATTTTTCCAAAATATGCTTCTGCTTCCAATGAAGCTGTTTAGTTCAGTCGCTCAGCTGTGTCCAATTCTTTGCGACACCATGGACTACAGCATGCCAGGCTTCCCTGTCCTTCACCAACTCCCGGAGTTTGCTCAAACTCCTGTCCATTGACTCAGTGGTGCTGTCCAACCATCTCATCCTCTGTCATCCCCTTCTCCTCCTGCCCTCAATCTTCCCAGCATCAGGGTCTTTTCCAAAGAGTCAGCTCTTTGCATCAGGTGGCCAAAGTATTGAAGCTTCAGTTTCAGCATCAGTACTTCCAGTGAATATTTAGGACTGATCTCCTTTAGGATGGACTGGTTGGATCTCCTTGCAGTCCAAGGGACTCCCAAGAGTCTTCTCCAGTACCACAGTTGAAAAGCATTGATTCTTCAGTGCTTAGCCTTCTTTATAGTCCAGCTCTCACCTCTGTACACGACCACTGGAAAACCCAGGTGGCATGTTGGCCAACACCTGGTGAAGGTTGTATCCTCAACAAGAACCAGCAGTGGGGCAACCGGGGCACCAGGCATGTCGTCTGGCTTCCTGGAGTGGCTGAAGGATCTGTCCCTTCTAGGCAGAGCCTGACAAAACATGATCCACTGGAGAAGGGAATGGCACACCACTTCAGTATTCTTGCCTAGAGAATCCCAGGAATACAATGAGAAGGAAGAAAGATACGACCTGTCATAATGGCCATCTTTAAAAAGGCTGCAAGTGATAAATGGTGGAGAGGGTGTGGTGAAAAGGGAAACCTCGTGCACTGTTGGTGGGAATGTAAATTTGTGTAGCCTCTATGGAAAAACAGTATTGAGGTTCCTTAAAAAACTAAATATAGTTACTTCATGATCCAGCAATCCCACTCCTGAGGCATATACCTGGGGAAAACCTTAATTTGAAAAGATAGGAGCACCCCAGTGTTAATAGCAGCACTATTTACAGTAGCCAAGACATAGAAGCAACCTAAATGTCCATTGGAAGATGAATGGATAAAGCTATGGTTTATATACACAATGGCATACTCCTCAGCCATGAAAAAGAATGAAATAATGCCGTTTGCAGCAACCTGGGTGGACCTGGAGATTATAATACTAAGTGAAGTAGGTCAGATGGAGAAAGACAAATACATGATATTGCTTATGTGCAGAATCTTAAAAAAATGATACAAATGAACTTATTTACAAAACAAGCAGACTTGCAGATTTAGAGAATGAGGGAGACTGGAGGATAGGGATAGAGTGGGAGTTTGGGGTTAATGGGTACACACTGCTATATTTAAACTAGATCATCAACAAGGGCCTACTGTAAAAATTAAAAAAAAAATTCATCTGTGTTGAGTGTTCAGTAGTTTTTTATTTACATAGATGTACCACAATTCTTTATCCATCCATTCACCAGTTAAAGGATATTTGCTTTTTCAGATTCTGGCAGTCACAGCTGCCACAAACCTTTTCACACAGGTTTTTGTGTAAACAAAAGTTTCATTTCCCTTAGATAAACATACCTGGGAATGGGTTTGTTGGGTTATATGGTTAAGTGTATGTCAAACTTTATAAGAATCTGCCAAACGCTCTTCCAAAATTGTGGTACCATTTGCAGTCCCACCCGCAATAAGTGAGAATTCTAGTTGCTCTGAATCCTCATCAGCCCTTGATATTGTCAGGTGGTGGTGGTGGTTTGTTTTTTAATTTAACTATTTAATGTGTGTGTGTGGTAATAATCTCATTGTGGCTTTAGTTTGCCTTCCTTAATGACTCATGGGTGTTGTGTATCTTTTTGGATGTTTATCATCTTTGTATCTTTGGTAATGCTCCTGTTCAAATCTTTGCCCATTTTCTTTTTAAAATTGGATTGTTTCTAGCTTACTGAGTTTTGAGAATTCCTTGTTCTCTGGTTACATGTTCTTTATCAAATGTGTGATGTGAATATATTTTCTACCATCTGTGGCTTCTGCTAATCTAATTTAATCAAATGTTTTCTTTTATATATCATGCTTTTAGTATAACAGCTAAGAAATCTTTGTGTAACCAAGGTCACAAACATTTTCTCCTATTTTCTTCTAGAAGGGTTTTTTTTTTTTTTTAATTTTTGGCTGTACTGGGTCTTCGTAGCTGTGTGTGGACTTTCTGTAGTTGCGGCACACAGGCATCTCTTGTTGCGGACCATGGGCTCTGGGTGCACAGGCTTCAACAGCTGTGGCACACAGGATTAATTGCTCCATGACATGTGGGATCATCTCCGACCAGGGGTTGAACCCATGTCTGTTGTATTGGCGGGCAGATTCTTAACCACTCGACTACTTAGGGAATTCCATTCTTTTATGTTTTGTAGTGATTTTTCTAGGCCCATTTGTTGACAAGACTGTCCTTTCTCCACTGACTTGCAATTGTATTTTTGTTGAAAATTAATTACTTTCCTAGGGCTGCCATAATAAAGTATCCCAAACTGAGTGACTTAGAATAACAGTAATATTGTCGCCCAGCTTTGGAGGCCAGGAATCTGAAATCAAGGTGTCAGCAATGCCATGCTCACTCTGAAACCTGTAGGGGAGGAGCCTTCCTTGTTTCTTCCAGCTTCTAGTAGCCCCAGGCCTTCTTTGGTTTATTACACCATAATCCCAGTCTGTGCTCCACATGGTGTTCTTCCATCTCTTCATATCATCTCTCTCTTATATCTGTATCCAAATTCCCCCTTTTTAAAAGCCATCACATATAATGGATTAGGGCTCACCTTAATGAGGTCGTCTTAAGTTGGTTAAATCAGCAAAGACCCATTCTCCAAATAAGGTCATATTCTGAGGTACTGAGGAATGGAACTTCAGCATACCTTTTGATGGGGGACACAAATCAATTCATCACTCCAGTTGACCACATGGGTGGGTCTATTGCTGGGTCACCTCTTCGTTCCATTGATCTATGTGTCCTTCCTTTTGCCAGTGTCACCCAGTACTGCATGTGCTGGGTTGGCCAAAAAGTTCATTCAGGTTTTTCCATAACATATTATGGACAAATTTGAATGAACTTTCTGGTCAACCCAGTAGTTTTATAGTAAGTATTGAAATCAGGTAGTGTGAATTCTCCAACTTTCTGCTTTTCCAAATTGTTGATATTTTGAGTATTTTTATTCTTTTGCCTATCCATTTAGTTTTTAAAATCAGTTTGTCAGTTTTAGCAAAATATCCTACTGGGATTTTGATTGGAATTATGTTGAATCTTTTCCTTGTTTGCAATCTTAGGGGGACAGCATTCAGGCATTTATCTTAAGTATGATATTAACTGTAGGATTTTTGTAGGTGCCTTTTATTAGGATAAGAAAGTTTCCTCTATTTCTAGATCGCTGAGAGTTTTTGTCATGAATGGATGTTGACTTCTGTCAAATGTTTCTTTTGCATCTATTGAGATAATCATATAGTTTTTCTTCAGTCTGTTGATATACTGAATTACATTGATTTTAAAATATTAAACAACTTATCTTGCATTCCCAAGATAAACTCTACTTGGTCATGATGGTATTAATTTTATGTATTGTAGAACTTACTGGCAGAAGCTGTTCCGAATATTCTCTTACTACCCTCTTAATGCCTGCAGGGCCTATAGTAGTGTGTCTTCTTCCATTCCTGATAATACTGGTAATCTGTGTCTTGTCTTCCTGTTCAGTCTCATCAGTTTGATTTTATTGATTTCAGAGGAACAGATTTTGGTTTCATTGATTTTTCTCTCTTTTTTTGGTTTTCTATTGTATTGATTTTTGTGGTTATCTTTATTTTTTTTTTCTGCATACTTTGGACTCAATTTACCAATAAATTCAACAACTTGGATAATAGTCAAATTCCTTGAAAGTACACAAACCATCAAAGCTCACTCAAGAGAAATAGATAATCAGAATAGCCTTATCTCTATTAAAAAATTATAGTTGAAAATCTTTCCATGAAGGAAACTCCAGGCACCAGAGACTTGATTGGTGATTTTATTTCAACATTTGAGGAAGAAATAATGCCAGTTTCTACACAATCTTTTCCTTAAAATGGAAGAAGAGGGGCTAAGTCCTAATCATTCTGTAAAGCAGATACCATCCTGATAGCAAACCCAAGAAAGGTGTTACTACGAAATAAAACTACAGTCAAGCCTTCTTTATGAACATAGATGAAAAGTTCTTAAAATTTAAGTGAATTTCCTTCCACAATTTCTGAAAAGGAAAATATAATCACGATGACTCAGTAGGGTGAGCTTCAGGTATTATTCCTCACATTCCACACACACACACACTTCACATGTATCTTTCTGGCTTTTTAGCTGTTCAGGTTGGGAGAGTAAATCCAGTTCCTTATAGACACACACACACACACACACTTCACATGTATCTTTCTGGCTTTTTAGCTGTTCAGGTTGGGAGAGTAAATCCAGTTCCTTATAGACACACACACACACACACACTTCACATGTATCTTTCTGGCTTTTTAGCTGTTCAGGTTGGGAGAGTAAATCCAGTTCCTTATAGACACACACACACACACACACTTCACATGTATCTTTCTGGCTTTTTAGCTGTTCAGGTTGGGAGAGTAAATCCAGTTCCTTATAGACACACACACACACACACACTTCACATGTATCTTTCTGGCTTTTTAGCTGTTCAGGTTGGGAGAGTAAATCCAGTTCCTTATAGACACACACACACACACACACTTCACATGTATCTTTCTGGCTTTTTAGCTGTTCAGGTTGGGAGAGTAAATCCAGTTCCTTATAGACACACACACACACTTCACATGTATCTTTCTGGCTTTTTAGCTGTTCAGGTTGGGAGAGTAAATCCAATTCCTTATAGCTCCATCTCGGCCAGAAGCAGAAGTCCATAACTGGAATATGAAATGATTGTATCACATTTTACAGTGTCAGTATAGCCAGATCTTACTAATTCCCATAATATTTGACGTATAAATTGTTCTCATGTTTTTGTTGTATAGATGATGCTGAAGTAGACCTTTTTATGCACATACTTTTTTGCTTCTATTGAATTATTTCCTTAAGATAAGTTTCCAGGAGAATATTACTAGATCAAAAGGTAATTTTAAGAATTGCATTTACATGTTTTAATCTGCTTCCAGTATATTCTTTGTTATTCAAGTTTCTGCCTCTTAGTACCCTTGTGACAACGGCAGGGCCACCAGTGACCTGGCTGCTTCAGCCAGCTCCCAGATGGCTGCTTTCAGGAAGGTTCCCATAGCAACCAGAAGCTGGAAAAACCTGCCTGCCCAGATTAGTGATATCACTTCCAGCTCCTGTTGGGAACTCAGGGATTCGGGGGCAGTTAGTGAGAGAAATGGCCTATATATATAATTTTCAGAGAGTCTTTAAAATATATCGAGTCTGGCCTGTTCTCACTGTTCCCACAATAGCAAAGCCAACATCATTCCTGCCACGTCACCACCCCCTGCCCTGCAGTCTTCTCTGCACAGCAGCCAGAGAGAACTTTTAAATCCTGAGTCAGATTGGGGCTCACTGCTGCTTAGAACCCGTAGGAGAATGAGACCTGGCTCTCTGTTGCGCTGTAAGGCCCTCCTGAGCTGGCTGCCCCTTCAGCTGCTTCTGCCTGCCACATACCCCCTGCTACTCCTGCCACCTGGATCCTCCTGCCTCAGGAGCCACAGGACTTGGCTCCCACTTCCTTTTGTTTGGGTCTTTGCTTGGATGTCACCTAATCCTCAGAGAACTTTTCCTGATCACGTTAGCCATGTGGATCCTTTCTCCTGACACTTCTGTACCTTTTCCCTCAGAGGACTGTAGCTAGCACCGTCTGACAGCTGTTTCTGTGTTTGCTATCTGAGTCTCTGTTGGGATGTAATTGTGGGGACTTGCGTTTTTCATTTTTGCATCTCAGCCCTGATAGCCATGCTTGGCTCATGGCAGCACTCAGTAACTGCTGAGTGGCTGAACGAATAAGGGGCAAGCCAAGGTCAGGAAAGGTAGTTGCATGCTGAGAACTGCCTTCCCAGCCCGCTCCGTCCTCCACAGACTGCACCCGCTTCCTCCGAACATCCTCCATCCTTCTGGAGGAAACAGCCGGGTCACTATGTCTGAGGTGCTGGTGACGAGAAGTGTTTCTGATGATCTCAACTGGCATGTGTTTCACTGAACCATAGGAAGTTGTTGTTTTTTGAGGTTGTAATGGATGGTTTTCAGCAGTTGTCATATGGCCTTTAGTTACCTCAGTGTAGAGGGTCCAATAATTAACAGTAACCTTCCGGAAGTTAGGAGGACTCCTGCCTATCGCCTGATGCTTCCTGAGCATTCACTGTGTGTCAGGGCAGTAGGGCCCTTTGTGTTCTCACGCCATCCTCATAACCAGTTTAGGACGTAAGTACTGTTATTCTATCCAGTCTGTGGAGAAGAAAACTGAGATTTGAATAAGTGATGTGAATATGCCCAAGGTTATAAGCGGGCAGCCACAGAGCTGGGGTGTGAATCCACATCTGTCTGGCCAGAGAGGTCTTCACTTGAACCGCAGCACTGTCTGGCCCTGCACAAAGATGGCAGAGGATGAGCTGGAAGGCTGTGCCCTCCTAAGGCTGATGCCCCAGCAGCATGCTCGCCCAGGGCTCCGGGCCGCAGCAGCATGGCCGAGCTCGGGGGTTCTTCCCCAGCACTGCCGAGCTGGTGGCCGACCGCCAGCCTCTCAGCGGGTGCCGTGCCAGGGACACGGTTATCAGGGTCCGTTTGGGAGACTGTACGTGGGTCTCCTCTTGGCTAGTTTCTCATGTGTGAGGACTGGAGATAATCTGTGTCAAAATATGCTGTGAGGATGAATGCTGACATGATTTTAAGAACTTCTGGCTTTACTGTAAAAATACTTGCTCCATCCATCACAGAATTCTGATTCAAACCAGGCCCCACATACCTGTCACACTGAAGGAAGACATTATGTCTTCCTCTCGCAAAGTAGACAGACAAATCTAGGACAGCTGGCCCATTAGGGAAGTGGGTTCTGCCATCTGTTTCTCAGCAGGACTTGTCTGGAAGCAGGAGGGCTGCCTCCCAGGTAGGCCATCATGATGAGCACTTAGCTCATATATGGCCCTGTTAGGTTGTGTCTGGGCAGGAGGAGGGGCTGGTGACCCAGCTGAACTGCCCTTGGGACAAACTGATTAGTTTCGGCCCCAGATTTGCAAGTGTGTCTTTAAAGAGAGCTAAGGTTTTTTTCATGTGCCTAGTTTTCAATGTATGCTGGAGTAAAATGTCCATAGGCTGATGCTTCCTCAGGGTGCCCTCGATGGTTCTTTGACTTTCCTTTTTGTTTCTTGCTCACTCACATGACCCTCCGAGTTTACCCAGAACTCTGTGCAGACAGCAGGGAGGAGATGAAGCCAACAGCTGCCACCTTCAAGCTCCTGTCACCTGAAAAATGGCAGAAGGATGTTTAGGACTAGGTGGATATGGTTCCAAAACCTAGACGGCAACTTGTCCTAAAAGATTTCTGTTATGCCCAAGGTCCGAGTCCCCAAAACTGAGAGAACAAAACCTCCACAGCAATGCAAAAGCAAAAAGGGGTTTATTGCTAGCTCGAGCTAGGGCCCAAACCGCATCCAGCGTAGTGGAGTCGAGCAAGAGCCCTGAGCCCTGAATTACAGCAGTATTTATAGATTTAGAACAAAGACAGGGAGTTGACAAAGGCGGATTAGTTGCAAGGGTTTCTGGGCATCTACTAATTGGCTAAATTTTCGTGCACGTGGGCTTTCTTGGGGGATGTCCATTACGTCCTGACAGGCTCAAACCAGGCTATGGGAAACATGCTGATTGGTAAAGTCCTGACACCCATGGAAGATGATCCCAGGTCCTCCTAGGCGGTGTCTCAGCTTCTTAATAAATGGAACTCAGGCCTTAAAGCCTGTCATGGCGTATGTTAGGTCCTAACAATTTCAACCACATCTCCATGGTTATCTTCTGTTTATGTTACCTTCCTTTCATTTCATGGTTAGAAGTAAAAGGCTTCATTCAGAAAAAGCCTGAGAAACTGCATTTCTGTTGAGGCTCAAGTAGGTAATGATAGGTTCTTTCTAAAAGGAGCAGGTTAGAAAGTGAGAGGAAGCCCTGAGCACTGATGCCTCCATTTATTATTTATTGTTTTAAAATTGAGATACAAATCACATGCTACAAAGTTCACTACTTTTAAAGTGGATAATTCAGTGGTTTGAATATTTCATGCTGTTGTGTGGTTAATCACCACTCTCCAATTCCAGACCAGTTTTCACCTCCACAGATAGATACCCCGCACGCATCCTTCCACTGCCTTCTGCCTTCCCCTCTCCTCCAGCCCCTGGCAGTCACTCATCTACTTTCTGTAACTGGAGCTTTGCTTCTGCTGATATCTCTTTTAAATAGAATCATGCCAGTATTCATCCTCTTGTGACTGGCTTCTTTAACTGAGCATACTGATTTTAAGGTTCACCTGTGGTGTAGCGTCATTAGCACTTCATCCCTTTTTACAGCTGACTGATATTCCTGTGTGGATATGCCAGGCCTTCCATATACGCCTGCACCGATTCTTGGACACACGGGCTGTTGCTGCATTTGGGCCAGAACGCGTGATTCTGCTGTGAACCTCCATGTAGTTTTCTGTATGGATACCTGTTTTAACTTCTGTGGGTAAATAACTAGGAGTGGAATTCTGGGGTCACATGGTAACCCTACATCTCACCTTTCGAGGAGTGTCAGAGTGCTTTCCACAGCAGCTGCGCCACCTGACATTCCCACCAGCAGCAGAGGCTTCCAGTTTTGCCACATCCTCACCAACACTAATCATTGCCTTTTTGATTATAGCCGTCCTCATGGCTGTGACATGGTCTCTCACTGTGGTTCTGATGTACATTTTCCTGGTGGCTAATGATGCTGAACGTCTTTGTACCTGCTCACTGGCTACTTAACATCTGTTCTTTGGAGAAATGTCTGTTCAGATCTTAAGCCCGTTTTTAAAAATGGGGCTGTTTGTCTTTATTGTTGAGTCATTTTTTTAAGAGGACAAAAAGAGAGAGGCAAGGGCTTAAACAATAACAGGAGATTTAGTTAGATTGCAGCTTCATAGTTTTCCAGCTGTGAGGTGCTGAGAAGTGTGGTGGGTGAAGTGGAAACGCCAGAGTCAGATGAGTGGAGATACTGACTCAGACGTGTTCTGAGTGATTCCTTAAAAATTCTGGCTCGGAGGAACCTATTCACGGAAGTTTTGGCGGTGTCTGGTTTTGTTTTCTGTTTTAGGAACGTTTGCTTGAGCGTAGAGCATCAGCAAGTCTGTCTCTGTGGTCCTCTCCAGCTATAGGAGTGCGGGGATTGAGCAGACTCTCCTCTTGGCCCACACAGCTGTCGAGAACAGCAGTTTTATAACTTCTTCACAGTGTCTTCCTCTTGGATGAAATGTTGAGAACAGTAGGCTTTTTCTTTCAAGTGAGACTTTTCTTTCTCTGTCAGACATTTCCCTTGCCACCGCCCTGGACCAGCATAGCAGCCTACGTGTAGAAAGGGCGCCCTGCAGAGGGACCGTGGTAGATGACTTTCCCCTTTGCACTCCTGCCTGAGCAGATGCTTCTGGACCAGATGACACTTGAGGAGACTCCCAGCTCTGAGACACTAGGCTAGGAAACCCCAGTCTGGATCTGCAGAAGATTCTCCTGTCCTCTCCG
>SJYA01015475.1:0-10208 GCA_006410615.1 Neotragus moschatus
TCTTACCTTGGGCGTGGGGTATCTCTTCACGGCTGCTCCAATAAAGCGCAGCCGCTGCTCCTTACCTTGGATGAGGGGTATCTCCTCCCATTGCCCTTCCTGACCTTCAACATGGGATGGCTCCTCTGGGCCCTCCTGCGCCCGCACAGCCACCACTCCTTGGACGTGGGGTTGCTCCTCCGGTCGCCGCCCTGGCCTCGGACGCAGGGTGGCTCCTCCTGGCCACTGCCCCTGGCCTCAGACGCGGGGTATCTCCTCCCAGCCACCACCGCTGACCTCCAACGTGGGGAAGCTCCTCTCGGCCGCCACCCCTGACCTCGAACGCGGGGTGGCTCCTCTCGGCCGCCGCCCCTGACCTCAGAAGTGGGGTAGCTCCTCTCAGCTGTTCCAGCGCCGTCACAGCCTGGCACTCTAGGCCGCTGCCCCTGATCTCGGACATGGGGTAGCTCTCACCTGCGCTTAGTGCGCCGGCTGCCGCGAGCCACCAGGGAAGCCATCAGTAAAGGGGGAGTAATTATGGTCTCCAGCGCTCTGCTTCTCTCCAAGACAAACCCCGCCGTTTTTACACTGGCTCTAATCCCGAGTCAACTTCTGGGATTGCCCTCCGAGAATTCTACCCCATCGTTCATATTCTGTAGAATCATTCTGTTGCAGAAACCAGTACTCGAGGAACCAGGCACTACACTGGGAGAGTTGGAGAATTCAGGTTTATTACGCCAGCGGGCCCAGAGGAATTAACACTCCAAACTCTGAGCCCTGAACAAAGGGGTTATGGAGTTTTTATACACAAACAGGCATGATTAAGCCGGTTTGCTGGGGTTGGGCAATTGCAAAGAGCAGGACAAAGATAAGCTCTCGATCCTAGTATTGTGAGTCCCCACTTTCTGAGACCTACGTGATCCAGACTTTGCAAGGAGCAAGCTGAGTTAGAGGCAGAAGGAGCAGGAGGGTATGTAAATCTTTAACTGTTCAATTCCACCCATTAAAACAAAACTTCCATTTTCCCCACATTCTCCACGTGTTACTGTCCATTTGCTTCTCTTTTTAGCAAAATCCACCTATGCTTACTGTCTCCATTAGTTCTTCTATTCCCTTTGTTTTATAAGAACATACATTGAATAATCCCCTGGAGAAGGAAATGGCAACCTACTTGTATTCTTGCCTGGAGAATCCCATGAACAGAGAAGTATCCTTGCCTGGAGAATCCCATGAACAGAGAAGCTTTGATTTTTAGTAATGATTGATAGGTATATTCTTTTTAAATTTTTATTTATTTATTTATTCTTGGCTGCACTGGGTCTTCCTTGCTGCACAGGGGTTTTCTCTAGCTGCAGGTGAAAAGTGGTTGCTGAAGAATGAAAGACACTGGGATTCTTGGCCTCCAGAGGAGAAGAACTCAACCCGGGGCCAGAGACGAGGCTTGATCACTCAGAGCTTTTGTGTAATAAAGTTTTATTAAAGTATAAAAGAGATAGAGAAAGCTTCCGACAGAGACATCAGAAGGGGGCAGAAAGACTGCTCCCTGCTTTTCTTTAGCTGGATGTTATACAGCTACTAGCAGTCTGCTAAGAAAAGAAATGTCTCAAAACTCAGAGAGTGGCACCAGGTGAGTCATCCCAGGCCATAATCCAATTGACCTGAATCTTGAAGAAAGGCAGATTACCACACAATGTTTCACTAACATAGATTAGGAGAACAGTGTATAACATACTGTTTGTCAAGTTGGTTCTGAGCCTAAATCTAAGCCTTTGGGTTGAACCGACTTGAAGATAGAGTCTAGGGTAAAGACATAGTACATTAACATAGCTTAAGACAAACATTTCCATAAGAAAAATGCATTGGTTAGCTCAAGGTTTGAGAACAGTTAAGTTCAGGTGGAACCAGGTGTCATGCTGGCAACACAGAATTTTAAGAGAAACCTTTTTTTAAATTTGTATAGAGAAGGGGGAAAAACGACACTAGTTTGTTTCCTCCTGCTGCTTAAGAAAGAGAGAAAAAATGTCCGACACTTGCAGCCTATGTCTTCCGTTTGGAGACCCCTGGCCTTCCTGCTTGTTACCCTCTCAGAGGGAGCAGCGACTTCTCCCTAGTTGTGGTGCATGAACTTCTCATTGCAGTGGCTTCTCTTTTTGCAGAGCACAGGCTCAGTAGTGGCACACGGGCTTAGTTGCCCCGAGGCATGTGGAATCTTCCTCGACCCAGGGATTGAACCTGTGTTCCCTGCATTGGCAGGTGGATTCTTAACCACTGGACTAGCAGGAAGTCCCTTCTATTCCCTCTGGAACCTATTCTAAACAGGCTCTTACCTGCCACTCTATGAGAGCTGTTCAGTGTTATTCCAAGTCTCCAAACCAGTCCCTCCCCACTGTCTCTCACCTACCAGCTCAGCCTGACTCTTCTTGAGGATGAAAGTGAAAGTTGCTCAGTTGTGTCTGACTCTTTTTGACACCAAGAACTACACAGTCCATGGAATTCTCCAGGCCAGAATACTGGAGTGGGTAGCCGTTCCCTTCTCCAGGGGATCTTCCCAACCCAGGGATTGAACCGGGGTCTCCTGCATTGCAGGTGGATTCTTTACCAGCTGAGCTACCAGGGAATTAACAGGACAAAATGCAAACTTCCAAGAAGGGCCTTCTAGGCCCAATTAAACTTCCAGAGCCAATAATGAAATAGTGATTACCTTATATCAAGCACTTACCACATGCAAGGGACTGTTCCATGTCCTTTTTTAACTGTATGATTCCATGTATTTTATTTTTTTATGTGTTTCTTTTACTATTATTAATACTTGACTTTGTCAGGTTTTGACATATTAACTCATTTATTAACTCTGCCCTTTTGACATATTAACTCATTTATTCCTCACAACAGCCCTGGAAGGGAAACGTGTTAGCAATATCTCCATTTTATAGATGCTGCAACTGAAGCACAGAAAGGCGAAGGTGAAGGAGGAAACAGACAGAACAGGCTCCATCTTGGGCTGGACGGTGGACTTTGACCTAGATGCCCAGTATCTATGGAAACGACATACCAACCGGAAAACCAGACCTCCCAGATGGAAGAGCCCCAGAGCTCATACCTAGACTCTCCATCACCTAAAAGAATACCCTAGTTGTCAGGGGAGCGTAATCTCCTTGGTTCTGTGTGGTCTCAAAAATTTGAAGCGACGAACATTAAAACCCTCGGCGGGTCACAGCTCTCAGACAGACCGTGTTATAGCTCTTGGACAGATCAGTGGTACAGCTCTGTGTTACAGCTCAGTTTTATTTAGAAAATAACAGGAAAATACATCCTCGTGACATGAGGGCATGCTGACTCAAAGAGAGAGAGAGAATGAGTGTGTGTGGTGGGGAGAGAGAGAGAGACCCCCGGCCCTTTGGCTCCTCTTTTTATATGTTTTTTCCTCCCCCAAGGGCCTGCCCTATGTAAATTAGGCTAGCCAGGAGTGTTGTGTGTTCCACCTGTCTGGTCTTCGGATCCCATTCTGGACTCCTTTTCCCTATTCTAACTACCTAACATTCTCCCCCTCAAGAGATGAGATGTTGGGAATTCTTTGGGAATAGGGCATCAAGGCCTCTCTGGCTACTTCCTGCTGAACTGGGATAGAGAGAGGTATTGGGCCTCCTCCTCTTGCTAGTCTCAGGCCTCAGAGTCCTTATAGCGGTGTCCATCTAAGGGTGACTGATATTTTCCATGGTTGGCTGTAGTTTTACATATCCTTGTTGAACTGGCACTGCATGTTGTAGCTTGTTGACCTGGGCAGAGACAAAACAGGTTAGACGATTGATAATAAATGGAACAATCATAAGCAGCATCAATATGGCATAACAAGGACTAGTAGGGGCATTACCCAACTCCAAATTCCCATCGCCAGGATGGCTCAAGTCCTCCCCTGTTCAGGGATCAGAAGATCTATCGCCTGTCTGTTTTGGAGTACAACCCCTGCCAAGCTGTGTTGGCTCTTTAGAGCTGTCCTGAAAAATCTTATGCCCAGAAACTAGATTTTGAGGGTGTTCACTAGAATGACACTTATTTGTAGTTGAATAAGTATCTGAGAGCTCCCAGGGGCTCGCAGGTATATTGAATGTCCTCTTCTGTTTTCTTCCACTGCTTGACTCATAAGTAGCGAATCCAGGAGTCATGTCCTTGTACCTTGACTGCTGTGGGGATATAAAATACTACAGGGTAGGGGCCCTTCCGTGTGGGCTGGAGTTGAGCCTTTGTGGACCCATCCTTCCAGACTTTATAGGACTTGAGTTCCTGGAGCATATAGTGGTGACTCCTTAGAATCTTTTGGGTCCTGGTTCACACCCCACAAGCGTGCATCCTGTTGGAATTGCCCAACAGCCATGGTATAAGACTAGAGGGTCTAAGCCTCTGGATCTAGGAAGAGGTCATTGACATAAACAAAAGGTCTCCCATATAGCATCTCATAAGGACTAAGACCAAGCTGTTCCTTAGGGGCAATGCGGGTGCGAAGGAGAGCTATCGGTAAAGCCTCCTTCCATCCCGGGGAGGTCTCCTGGGTTATCTTTTTTATCGCTGATTTTAAGAATTGGTTGGCCCTTTCTACTTTTCCTGAAGACTGAGGCCTCCAAGCACAATGAAGATAATAGGTTAATGCCCAATGCTTTCGAGACCCCTTGGGTGACCTTAGAAATAAATGATGTCCTGTTGCCACTTTGTAATGACCTGGGCAGATGAAATCTCGGAATGATTTCATTGAGCAGCTTTTTTACCGCCTTTATACCCTTGAGAAACTGGCATCTGGGTGAAGTCCATCTGCCAGTCCTCTCCTGGGTAGGTCCCACGTTGTTGGACGGGCTGGGCCAGCTGGGGTCTTCGAGCTCCTTGGGGGTTGTTTAACTGGCAAGTGGGACAAGAGGAGACCACCTGTCTTATAGTTGTTTGGAAGCCTCTGAAGGACCTTTCTGGTAATCTTTGAAGGGCCTTTTCCCCTAAATGAGTGGTGGCATGTAAGGAGTTAACCAGCTTCCACTGGAGGTTCCCAGGCAGAAAAAGGAGTCCTCCCTTTTGGAACCACCCCATTTGATCTTCTTGAAAGCCCTCGCTCTTAGCTTTAAGAGTCTCACCTTCAGTATATGAAGGAGTTTCTGGCAAAATTAGTCTACGGAACTAAGGTGGCCCCTATTAGGTCATGGTTCTCTAATGCTGCTCTCCTAGCTGCCTGATCGGCTGCTTGGTTCCCTCATGCCACTTCCGTGCTCCCTTTTTGGTCTCCTTTACAGTGGGAGACTGAAACCTCAGTGGGCAGATGGACTGCCTCCAGGAGTCTAAGAATCTGATCACCGTATTTGATTGGGGACCCTCGGGTGGTCAAGTGGCCCCTTTCTTTCCAAATAGCCGCATGTGCATGTAGCACCAGAAAGGCATACTTAGAATCTGTGTAAATGGCTCCTTTTTTTCCTTGTCCCAGCTCTAAAGCTCGAGTCAGGGCTATGAGCTCAGCTCTTTGGGCTGAAGTACCTGGTGGCAGAGGTTTAGCCTCTATGGTCTCAAAACTGGAGACTACTGCATACCTGGCTCTTCTTTTTCCATCCAAGACAAAGCTGCTTTCATCAGTGTACCAGATTTCCTCAGGATTGGTCAGCGAATCTTCTGACAATCCTTCTCGGGGTTTTGTCCAGTGGTCCAATGTTTCTAGGCAAGAGTGAAAGGGGAGAGAGTCCTAGGGGGTAGTCAGGAGGATGGCTGGGTTAAGAACCTCACAAGGGGATATAATGAGGCCTGGATTTTCCATCAGCACTGCTTGATATCTGAGGATTCTTTGATCAGACATCCATAATGGCCTCTCCCATTTAGAAGTTGTTTCACTTGGTGGCTGGTAAATATTAGTTTGCCCCCAAACAAGAGTTTTAAAGAATCTTCTATCAGGATTGCAATAGCTGTAGGATTTTGAAGGCAGGGGGGCCAGCCTCAGGGGGTTGGGTAGAGCCTCTTGGATAAATAAGCTACAGGCTGGGGCTCAAATCCAAACCTTTGAGTTTACCCTCCTAAGGCTATTCCCTCTCTTTCGTGAACATAAAGTTGGAATGCTTTTTCTGGGTCTGGCATCCTCAAGGCAGGTGCCTGAGTTAAGCTTTATTTTAGTTGGCCACCTCATGTGAAGAGTTGACTCAATGGAAAAGACTCTGATGCTGGGAGGGATTGGGGGCAGGAGGAGAAGGGGATGACAGAGGATGAGATGGCTGGATGGCATCACCGATTCTATGGACATGAGTCTGAGTGAACTCTAGGAGTTGGTGATAGACAGGGAGGCCTGGCGTGCTGCTATTCATGGGGTCGCAAAGAGTCAGACACGACTGAGTGACTAAACTGAACTGAACTGAACTGCCTTCTTTTGAGGAGTTCCCCACATCAGTGGGATTGAATCATCCCATCCCTTTAAGCTGGGCATTTAGACCATAGTTGGGTATCCAGATTCTGCAATACCCAGTTAGCCCCAGGAAAGCTCGCAATTGTTTTCAAGTCGTGGGGGAGGGCAACTGGAGGATTCCTTGTACCCGATTAGAGGACAGCCTCCTGGACTCATGTGTAATCTGAACTCCCAGGTAAGTGACCTTTGTTTTGACCATCTGTGCCTTAGCACAGGAGACTTTATATCCTCTTTCTGTCAAGAAGTTTAGAACCTGAATTCCATGTTGTTGGGCACTTTTCTCATCTGGAGAGCAGATTAGTAGGTCATCTACATATTATAATATTTTCCCATTAGGTCCGAGGTCCAGATCTAGGAGATCCCAGCTAAGAGCCTGTCCAAACAGGTGGGGGCTATCTCTGAACCCCTGAGATAATACTGTCCTAGTCATCTGTTGGTGTTTTTCTCCTGGAGCCTCCCACTCGAAGGCAAAAAGATATTGGGATTCTTTAGCCAGTGGTATGCAAAAAAAATGCATCTTTGAGATCCAAGACTGTAAACCGCTTGGCACTGGGTGGAATTTCTCCCAAGATTACATAGGGAGGGTACTGTGGGATGGAAGGGGACTACAGCTTCATTTATGATCCAGAGATCTTGAACCATGCGCCAGGTTCCATCCTTCTTTACTGAGAGGTAAAGGGGTGTTACAGGGCGAATTGGTGGGGACCAATAGCCCACAAGCCAGGAATTTATTTATTAAAGGCTGTAGTCCCTCCCAAGCCTCTCTTCTGAGGGGATATTGTTTCCAGTTGGGAAACCGAGTGGGATCTCAGAGGACAATGATGACCGGTTCAGCCTGGTGGGCTCGTCCAGGAATCCCATGGTCCCACACCTGGGGGTTAATTTTGTCCTCCCATAGTTTTTGGCCCCTCACTATTGAAGATGTAATGGGTTCTTCAGTAGTAACCCGGAGCTGTAGAGCTCTAGGGGCTGAAAAGCTTCCCATCACAAGGGTGGTCCCGAGTTTAGTGAGTATCTCTCTTCCCAGTAAGGGAGGAGGACACTCAGGGACCACCAGAAACTGGTGGGAAAACATTTGTCCATCCTGGCAACAGAGAAGTGCTCGGGTGAATCTTTTAGTAGGAGTTTTTCCTGTAGCACCCAAAATGGTACAGGTTTGGGAGGAGAAGCCTCCAGAGTAGGAAGTCAGGACAGAGTAGGTAGTCCCTGTGTCAACCAAGAAATCTCAGGCCTACCTGCCACATCCAGTGGCACCCTTGGCTCCAGCCCCGAGATGGTTATCTGTGACAGGCAGGCTGGCTGGGGCGGGCCGCTTCAGTCCTGTTGAACCATCCTGAGGGAAGGCTTGGCACTTGACCCTGAGGCTCTTGGGTCCCAAGGACAGAGTGCTGCCCAGTCTCCCAGTTGATGGCATTTGTAGCAAGCCATTATAGGAGACTTGTCAAGGTTTAGACACTCTTTGGCCCAATGTCCTGCCTGTCTACAGATCAGGCATTTGTCTCCTGCCTTGTCCTTAAAGGACTCAGGGTTTGCCATAGGGCTTCCCTGGAGGGCAGCCAGCATCTGAGCATGCCTTTTCTCTTTCCTTTTCTCCCTCTCCTGGGCCTTGGCCTCCCTCTCCTGTTCTCTGTTACAAAAGGTATTGGTGGCTGTCTTGACCATCTCATCTAAAGAGGAAGCAGGGTCTTATTGCTGTAGCTGTTGTAGCTTTATTCTGATATTTGATGCACATTGGGACAGGAATCTGTCCTTTAAAATCACTTGTCCCTCGTAAGAGTCTAAGTCCAGATTGGTAAACTTTTGGAGGGTCTCTTTTAGTCTTTCCAGAAAAGCAATGGGGTTTCATTGGGCTCCTGAGTTATTTCTGAGACTGGGCACAGTTCCACAAGTAATAGGCTTCCTTCTATTTCCATGGGTGAACTCCCTTAGGAAAGACTTTTCTGAAGCTTATCTTACCCAGTACTGCTGCAAGCTGAGAGCCAGGCATCCCCGGGTAAGGGTGCAGATCCCCAGGCAGGCTGAGGCATGACAGCCTCCTGGAGATTGAATCCCTGGGCAGGTCAAGACAGGTCGGCCTTCTGAGAATTGGGTCCCTGGGCAGATAAAGGCATGACAACCTCCTGGGGCTCCTGGACTGGCGGATCCCCAAGCAGGTTGAGGCATGACAACCTTTCGAGAACAAGATCCCTAGGTAGGTCAAGGCAGGTTGAGCTCCTGGAACCCTCAGACTGGAGTTGGGTGTCCCCAAGGTCTCCAGCATGACCAGTGCTGGGTAGGATTAAGGGGTTGTAATTTTAACTCATCTCCAGTTTGTTCACCACAGATGGGAACTGATATCATGATGTAAAGCAATCCAAGCCTGTGCCCTGAGACTGGGAAACAGTGAAACAGTCATAAGCCTTATCCTCTTACTGCTCTGAGGGATTTAAGTCATTGATTTCTTCCCCTAGTCCTCCATTAGAACAAGTTAAGGTGTCTCCCCTGGTAAGTATTGTTGTCATAGACCCACTTTAGGTAATAACAGAACTAATGACAAAAGAATGGGTTATCTGGCCCTATTATGTTGAGAAGGCAATGGCATCCCACTCCAGTACTCTTGCCTGGAAAATCCAATGGACAGAGGACCCTGGTAGGCTGCAGTCCATGGAGTCGCTAAGAGTCAGACACGACTGAGCGGCCTCACTTTCACTTTTCACTTTCATGCATCAGAGAAGGAAGTGGCAACCCACTCCAGAGTTCTTGCCTGGAGAATCCCAGGGACAAGAGAGCCCGGCAGGCTGCCATCTATGGGGCCACACAGAGTCAGACACGACTAAAGTGACTTGGCGACAGCAGCAGCAGGGACATTAATGTGTTTTAATAATAGACTGGGTGGAGAAAGGGGCCAGGGTCCTGATTGTAGGAGTTAGTATTTGGCTTAAGAACAAATTTGTTAAGAGGCAACAGACCAGATGTTCCATAAAAGTGGAGTGGAGATTTGATCCGGCAGTATGTTTGTAACTTTAGGAGAAGAGTGGTAAGGGTTTGGGTCCAAACAGCCTGCAGGGCTAACTCCCAAAGTGGCAAACATTATCCCTGGAAGCTCAATTGCCTTTGAAGAGATGCCAACGGATGGACTTCTAGCAGGCACTGTGTGCCTGTGGCCCGCCTAGCAGGTCCACTGAGAGATGCTGTTGTTGCACATGCTGTAGGAAACATGGAAGATGAAGGCCTGAATATCTAGAGAGATTGGATATTACACAGTATTTCTCTCCCAAGGGCCAGCTATCTTCTGGTTGTCCCTCCAGAAGATTGTAGAGGCAACATCATGGGCCAGGACAGGGCTCAGGAAAAGAGCATGAAACAGGAGGGAGGGGGGCAGAGCACAGCCTTTGAAAAAATGACATAGCACAATTCAGTTCAGTTCAGTCACTCAGTCGTGTCCGACTCTTTGCGACCCTATGAATCGCAGCACGCCAGGCCTCCCTGTCCATCACCAACTCCTGGAGTTCACTCAGACTCACGTCTATCGAGTCAGTGATGCCATCCAGCCATCTCATCCTCTGTCGTCCCCTTCTCCTCCTGCCCCCAATCCCTCCCAGCATCAGAGTCCTTTCCATTGAGTCAACTCTTCTCATGAGGTGGCCAAAGTGCTGGAGTTTCATCTTTAGTATCATTCCTTCCGAAGAAATCCCAGAGCTGATCTCCTTCAGAATGGACTGGTTGGATCTCCTTGCAGTCCAAGGGACTCTCAAGAGTCTTCTCCAACACCACAGTTCAAAAGCATCAATTCTTCAGCGCTCAACTTTCTCCAGAGTCCAACTCTCACATC